>JAPZAG010001667.1:0-27855 GCA_027475135.1 Bactrocera correcta | reverse complement strand
AGAAGGTTAACTAACTTAAATATGTTAAACTAATGATTTGAGGCATTTCGATATCGATTGCTAAATGTGTATCTACAACAAAATCGACTTTATACCTAAATATAAGATTACGAAATTCTCCCAAATGCACTGCCGTTATACCGTTATGGCTTTATGTTAACTTCAGTAAGATAAAGAAGTTAATTAACTTAAATATGTTAAACTAATGATTTGACGCGTTTCGATATCGATTGCTAAATGCGTATATACAAGAAAATCGACTTTATACCTAAATATAAGATTACGAAATTCTCCCAAATGCACTGCCGTTATACCGTTATGGCTTTATGTAAACTTCAGTAAGATAAAGAAGGTTAATTAACTTAAATATGTTAAACTAATGATTTGACGCGTTTCGATATCGATTACTAAATGCGTATATACAAGAAAATCGACTTTATACCTAAATGTAAGATTACGGAATTATTCTAAATGCACTGCCGTTATGCCGCCATGGATTTATATCAACTTCAATATGATAAAGAAGGTTAATTAACTTAAATATGTTAAACTAATGATTTGAAGCATTTAGATATCGATTGCTAAATGTGTATCTACAACAAAATCGACTTTATACCTAAATATAAGATTACGGAATTCTTCTAAATGCACTGCCGTTATACCGTTATGGCTTTATGTAAACTTCAGTAAGATAAAGAAGGTTAATTAACTTAAATATGTTAAACTTATGATTTGAAGCGTTTCGATATCGATTGCTAAATGCGTATATACAAGAAAATCGACTTTATACCTAAATATAAGATTATGAAATTCTCCCAAATGCACTGCCGTTATACCGTTATGGCTTTATGTTAACTTCAGTAATATAAAGAAGTTAATTAACTTAAATATGTTAAACTAATGATTTGACGCGTTTCGATATCGATTGCTAAATGCGTATATACAAGAAAATCGACTTTATACCTAAATATAAGATTACGAAATTCTCCCAAATGCACTGCCGTTATACCGTTATGGCTTTATGTTAACTTCAGTTCGTTTAAAAAGGTTTATTAACTTAGATATGTTACACTAGTTATTTGAAGCATTTCGAAATCGATTGCTTAATGCATATATACAAGATAATCGACTTTCTACCTAAATATAAGATTACGAAATTCTTCCAAATGTACTGTCGTTATGCCGTCATGGCTTTATATCAACTTCAATATGTTAAAGATGGTTAATTAACTTAAATATGTTAAACTAATGATTTGAGGCATTTCGATATCGATTGCTAAATGTGTATCTACAACAAAATCGACTTTATACCTAAATATAAGATTACGGAATTCTTCTAAATGCACTGCCGTTATACCGTTATGGCTTTATGTAAACTTCAGTAAGATAAAGAAGGTTAATTAACTTAAATATGTTAAACTTATGATTTGAAGCGTTTCGATATCGATTGCTAAATGCGTATATACAAGAAAATCGACTTTATACCTAAATATAAGATTACCGTTTGATTCTAAATGCACTGCCGTTATGCCGCCATGGATTTATGCCAACTTCAATATGTTAAAGAAGGTTAATTAACTTAAATATGTTAAACTAATGATTTGAAGCATTTAGAAATCGATTGCTGAATGTGTATATACAAAAAAATCGAATTTATACCTAAATATAAGATTACGGATTTCTTCTACATGCACTGCCGTTATGCCGCCATGGCTCTGTGTTAACTTCAGTGCGTTAAAGTAGATTTGTTAACTTAAATATGTCAAACTAATGATTTGAAGCATATGGAAATCGATTGCTAAATGAATATGTACAAGAAAATCGACTTTATACCTAATTATAAGATTACGTAATTCTTCTAAATGCTTTGCTGTTATGCCGTTAAGGCGTTTGTAGACTTCAGTAAGATAAAGAGGGTTAATTAACTTAAATATGTTAAACTAATGATACGAGGCATTTCTGTATCGATTGCTAAATGTGTATATACAAGAAAATCGACTTTATACCTAAATATAAGATTACGGAATTCTTCTAAATGCACTGCCGTTATGCCGCCATGGCTTTATGTTAACTTCAGTTCGTTTAAGAAGGTTAATTAACTTAAATATGTTAAACTAATGACTTGAGGCATTTCGTTATCGATTGCTAAATGTGTACATACAAGAAAATCGAATTTATACCTAAATATAAGATAACGGAATTCTTTTAAATGCACTGCCGTTATGCCGCCATGGCTTTAAGCCAACTTCAGTTCCTTAAAGAAGGTTTATTAACTCGAATACGTTAAACTAATGAGTTGAAGCATCTCGATATCGATTTCTAAATGTGTATATACAAAAAAATCGACTTTATACCTAAATATAAGATTACGGAATTCTTCCAAATGCACTGCCGTTATACCGTTATGGCTTTATGTTAACTTCAGTTAGTTAAAGAAGGTTTATTAACTTAAATATGTTAAACCAGTTATTTGAAGCATTTCAATATCGATTGCTAAATGAGTATATACAAGAAAATCGACTTTATACCTGAATATAAGATTACGTAATTCTTCTAAATGCTTTGCCGTTATGCCGTTAAGGCATTTGCAGACCTCAGTAAGATAAAGAGGGTTAATTAACTTAATTTTGTTAAACTAATGATTTGAAGCATTTCCATTTCGATTGGTAAATGAGTATATACAAGAAAATCGACTTTATACCTAGATATAAGATTACGTAATTCTTCTAAATGCTTTGCCGTTATGCCGTTAAAGCGTTTGTAGACTTCAGTAAGATAAAGAGGGTTAATTAACTTAAATATGTTAAACTAATGATTTGAAGCATTTCGATTTCGATTGCTAAATGAGTATATACAAGAAAATTGACTTTATACCTAAATATAATAGTACGTAATTCTTCCAAATGCTTTGCCGTTATGCCGTTAAGGCGTTTGTGGACTTCAGTAAGACACAGAAGGTTAATTAACTTAAATATGTTAAACTAATGATACGAGGCATTTTTGTATCGATTGCTAAATGTGTATATACAAGAAAATCGACTTTATACCTAAATATATGATAACGGAATCCTTCTACATGCACTGCCGTTATGCCGTTAAGGCGTTTGTAAACTTCAGTAAGATAAAGGGGTTTAATTAACTTAAATATGTTAAACTAATGATTTGAGGCATTTCGATATCGATTGCTAAATGTGTATATACAAGAAAATCGACTTTATACCTAAATATAAGATTACGGAATTCTTCCAAATGCACTGCCGTTATACTGTTATGGCTTTATGTTAATCTCAGTTAGTTAAAGAAGGTTTATTAACTTAAATAAGTTAAGCCAGTTATTTGAAGCATTTCAATATCGATTGCTTAATGCATATATACAAGAAAATCGACGTTATACCTAAATATAAGATTACGGAATTCTTTCAAATGCACTGTCGTTATGCCACCATGGCTTTATATCAACTTCATTGCGTTAAAGAAGCTTTATTACCTTAAATATGTTAAACTAATGATTTGAAGATTTTCGAAATCGATTGCTTAATGCATATACTCAACAAAATCGATTTTATACTTAAATATATCATTACGGAATTCTTCCAAATGCACTGCTGTTATGCCGTTATGGCTTTATGTTAACTTCAGTTCGTTTAAGAAGGTTAATTAACTTAGATATGTTACACTAGTTATTTGAAGCATTTCGAAATCGATTGCTTAATGCATATATACAAGAAAATCGACTTTCTACCTAAATATAAGTTTACGGAATGCTTTGCCGTTATGCCGTTAAGGCGTTTGTGGACTTCAGTAAGAAACAGATGGTTAATTAACTTAAATATGTTAAACTAATGATTTGAAGCATTTAGATATCGATTGCTAAATGTGTATATACAAGAAAATCGACTTTATACCTTAATATAAGATTACGGAATTCTTCCAAATGCACTGCCGTTATACCGTTATGGCTTTATGCTAACTTCAGTTAGTTAAAGAAGGTTTATTAACTTAAATATGTTAAACCAGTTATTTGAAGCATTTCAATATCGATTGTTTAATGCATATATACAAGAAAATCGACTTTATACCTAAATATAAGATTACGGAATTCTTCCAAATGCACTGTCGTTATGCCACCATGGCTTTATATCAACTTCATTGCGTTAAAGAAGCTCTATTAACTTAAATATGTTAAACTAATGATTTGAAGATTTTCGAAATCGATTGCTAAATGCATATACACAACAAAATCGACTTTATACCTAAATATAAGCTTACGGAATTCTTCTAAATGCACTGCCGTTATGCCGTTAAGGCTTTATGTTAACTTCAGTTCGTTTAAGAAGGTTAATTAACTTAAATATGTTAAACTAATGACTTGAGGCATTTCGTTATCGATTGCTAAATGTGTACATACAAGAAAATCGATTTATACCTAAATATAAGATAACGGAATTCTTTTAAATGCACTGCCGTTATGCCGCCATGGCTTTAAGCCAACTTCAGTTCCTTAAAGAAGGTTTATTAACTCAAATACGTTAAACTAATGAGTTGAAGCATCTCGATATCGATTTCTAAATGTGTATATACAACAAAATCGACTTTATCCCTAAATATAAGTTTACGGAATTCTTCCAAATGCTTTGCCGTTATGCCGTTAGAGCGTTTGCAGACTTCAGTAAAATAAAGAGGGTTAATTAACCTAAATATGTTAAACTAATGATTTGAAGCATTTCGATATCGATTGCTAAATGAGTATATACAAGAAAATCTACTTTATACCTAAATATAAGATTACGGAATTCTTCCAAATGCACTGTCGTTATGCCACCATGGCTTCATATCAACTTCATTGTTATGTTAAACTAATGATTTGAAGATTTTCGAAATCGATTGCTAAATGCATATACACAACAAAATCGACTTTATACTTAAATATAAGCTTACGGAATTCTTCTAAACGCACTGCCGTTATGCCGTTATGACTTTATGTTAACTTCAGTTCGTTAAAGAAGGTTTATTAACTTAGATATGTTACACCAGTTATTTGAAGCATTTCGAAATCGATTGCTTAATGCATATATACAAGAAAATCTACTTTATACCTAAATATAAGATTACGGAATTCTTCCAAATGCACTGTCGTTATGCCACCATGGCTTTATATCAACTTCATTGTTATGTTAAACTAATGATTTGAAGATTTTCGAAATCGATTGCTAAATGCATATACACAACAAAATCGACTTCATACCTAAATATAAGCTTACGGAATTCTTCTAAATGCACTGCCGTTATGCCGCCATGGCTTTATGTTAACCTCTGCTCGTTAAAGAAGGTTTATTAACTTAGATATGTTACACCAGTTATTTGAAGCATTTCGAAATCGATTGCTTAATGCATATATACAAGAAAATCGACTTTATCCCTAAATATAAGATTACGGAATTCTTCCAAATGTACTGTCGTTTTGCCGTCATGGCTTTATATCAACTTCAATATGTTAAAGAAGGTTAATTAACTTAAATATGTTGAACTAATGATTTGAGGCATTTCGATATCGATTGCTAAATGTGTATCTACAACAAAATCGACTTTATACCTAAATATAAGATTACGAAATTCTCCCAAATGCACTGCCGTTATACCGTTATGGCTTTATGTAAACTTCAGTAAGATAAAGAAGTTAATTAACTTAAATATGTTTAACTAATGATTTGAAGTATTTCGATATCGACTGCTAAATATGTATATACAACAAAATCGACTTTATACCTAAATATAAGCTTACGGAATTCTTCTAAATGCACTGCCGATATGCCGCCATAGCTTTTTGTTAACTTCAGTGCGCTAAAGAAGCTTTATTAACTTAAATATGTTAAACTAATGATTTGAAGATTTTCGAAATCGATTGCTAAATGCATATACACAAATAAATCGACTTTATACCTAAATATAAGATTACGGAATTCTTCCAAATGCACTGCCGTTATACCGCTATGGCTTTATGTTAACTTCAGTTATTTAAAGAAGGTTTATTAACTTAAATATGTCAAACCAGTTATTTGAAGCATTTCGATTTCGATTGCTAAATGCATATATACAAGAAAATCGACTTTATACCTAAATATAAGATTACGGAATTCTTCCAAATGTACTGTCGTTACGCCACAATGGCTTTATATCAACTTCAATACGTTAAAAAAGGTTAACTAACTTAAATATGTAAAAATAATGATTTGAGGCATTTCGATATCGATTGCTAAATGTGCACATACAACAAAATCGACTTTATACCTAACTATTAGCTTACGGAATTCTTCCATATGCACTGCCGTTATGCCGCCATGGCTTTATGTTCACTTCTGCTCGCTAAAGAAGGTTTATTAACTTAGATATGTTACACCAGTTATTTGAAGCATTTCGAAATCGATTGCTTAATGCATATATACAAGAAAATCACTTTATACCTAAACATAAGATTACGTAATTCTTCTAAATGCTTTGCCGTTATGCCGTTAAGGCGTTTGTAGACTTCAGTAAGATAAAGAGGGTTAATTAACTTAAATATGTTAAACTAATGATTTGAAGCATTTCGATATCTATTGCTAAATGTGTATATACAAAAAAATCGAAGTTATACCTAAATAGAAGATTACGGAATTCTTCTACATGCACTTCCGTTATGCCGCCATGGCTTTGTGTTAACTTCAGTGCGTTAAAGTAGGTTTGTTAACTTAAATATGTTAAACTAATGATTTGAAGCATTTCGATATCGATTGCTAAATGAGTATATACAAGAAAATCGACTATATACCTAAATATAAGATTACGTTATTCTTCTAAATTCTTTGCCGTTATGCCGTTAAAGCGTTTGTAGACTTCAGTAAGATAAAGATGGTTAATTAACTTAAATATGTTAAACTAATGATTTGAAGCATTTCGATATCGATTGCTAAGTGTGTATATACAACAAAATCGACTTTATACCTAAATATAAGCTTACGGAAATCTTCTAAATGCACTGCCGTTATGCCGCCATGGCTTTATGTTAACTTCAGTGCGTTAAAGAAGCTTTATTAACTTAAATATATTAAACTAATGATTTGAAGATTTTCGATATCGATTGCTAATTGCATATACACAACAAAATCGACTTTATACCTAAATATAAGATTATGGAGTTCTTCCAAATGCTCTGCCGTTATACCGTTATGGCTTTATGTTAACTTCAGTTATTTAAAGAAGGTTTATTAACTTAAATATGTTAAACCAGTTATTTGAAGCATTTCGATTTCGATTGCTGAATGCATATAGACAAGAAAATCGACTTTATACCTAAATATAAGATTACGGAATTCTTCCAAATGTACTGTCGTTATGCCACAATGGCTTTATATCAACTTCAATACGTTAAAAAAGGTTAATTGGCTTAAATATGATAAAATAATGATTTGAGGCATTTCGATATCGATTGCTAAATGTGCATATACAAGAAAATCGACTTTATACCTAAATATAAGCTTACGGAATTCTTCTAAATGCACTGCCGTTATGCCGCCATGGCTTTATGTTAACCTCTGCTCGTTAAAGAAGGTTTATTAACTTAGATATGTTACACCAGTTATTTGAAGCATTTGGAAATCGATTGCTTAATGCATATATACAAGAAAATCGACTTTATCCCTAAATATAAGATTACGGAATTCTTCCAAATGTACTGTCGTTTTGCCGTCATGGCTTTATATCAACTTCAATATGTTAAAGAAGGTTAATTAACTTAAATATGTTAAACTAATGATTTGAGGCATTTCGATATCGATTGCTAAATGTGTATCTACAACAAAATCGACTTTATACCTAAATATAAGATTACGAAATTCTCCCAAATGCACTGCCGTTATACCGTTATGGCTTTATGTTAACTTCAGTAAGATAAAGAAGTTAATTAACTTAAATATGTTAAACTAATGATTTGACGCGTTTCGATATCGATTGCTAAATGCGTATATACAAGAAAATCGACTTTATACCTAAATATAAGATTACGAAATTCTCCCAAATGCACTGCCGTTATACCGTTATGGCTTTATGTAAACTTCAGTAAGATAAAGAAGGTTATTTAACTTAAATATGTTAAACTAATGATTTGACGCGTTTCGATATCGATTGCTAAATGCGTATATACAAGAAAATCGACTTTATACCTAAATGTAAGATTACGGAATTATTCTAAATGCACTGCCGTTATGCCGCCATGGATTTATATCAACTTCAATATGATAAAGAAGGTTAATTAACTTAAATATGTTAAACTAATGATTTGAAGCATTTAGATATCGATTGCTAAATGTGTATATACAAAAAATCGAATTTATACTTAAATATAAGATTACGGATTTCTTCTTCATGCACTGTCGTTATGCCGCCACGGCTTTGTGTTAACTTCAGTGCGTTAAAGTAGGTTAATTAACTTAAATATGTCAAACTAATGATTTGAAGCATATCGATATCGATTGCTAAATGAGTATATACAAGAAAATCGACTTTATACCTAAATATAAGATTACGTAATTCTTCTAAATGATTTGCCGTTATGCCGTTAAGGCGTTTGTAGACTTCAGTAAGATAAAGAGGGTTAATTAACTTAAATATGTTAAACTAATGATTTGAGGCATTTCGATATCGATTGCTAATTGTGTATATACAAGAAAATCGACTTTGTACATAAATATAAGATTACGGAATGCTTCTAAATGCACTGCCGTTATGGCTTTATGTTAACTTCAGTTCGTTTAAGAAGGTTTATTAACTTAGATATGTTACACTAGTTATTTGAAGCATTTCGAAATCGATTGCTTAATGCATATATACAAGAAAATCGACTTTCTACCTAAATATAAGTTTGCGGAATGCTTTGCCGTTATGCCGTTAAGGCGTTTGTGGACTTCAGTAAGGTACAGATGGTTAATTAACTTAAATATGTTAAACTAATGATTTGAAGCATTTAGATATCGATTGCTAAATGTGTATATACAAGAAAATCGACTTTATACCTTAATATAAAATTACGGAATTCTTCCAAATGCACTGCCGTTATACCGTTATGGCTTTATGTTAACTTCAGTTAGTTAAAGAAGGTTTATTAACTTAAATATGTTAAACCAGTTATTTGAAGCATTTCAATATCGATTGTTTAATGCATATATACAAGAAAATCGACTTTATACCTAAATATAAGATTACGGAATTCTTCCAAATGCACTGTCGTTATGCCACCATGGCTTTATATCAACTTCATTGCGTTAAAGAAGCTCTATTAACTTAAATATGTTAAACTAATGATTTGAAGATTTTCGAAATCGATTGCTAAATGCATATTTACAACAAAATCGACTTTATACCTAAATATAAGCTTACGGAATTCTTCTAAATGCACTGCCGTTATGCCGTTAAGGCTTTATGTTAACTTCAGTTCGTTTAAGAAGGTTAATTAACTTAAATATGTTAAACTAATGACTTGAGGCATTTCGTTATCGATTGCTAAATGTGCACATACAAGAAAATCGATTTATACCTAAATATAAGATAACGGAATTCTTTTAAATGCACTGCCGTTATGCCGCCATGGCTTTAAGCCAACTTCAGTTCCTTAAAGAAGGTTTATTAACTCAAATACGTTAAACTAATGAGTTGAAGCATCTCGATATCGATTTCTAAATGTGTATATACAACAAAATCGACTTTATCCCTAAATATAAGTTTACGGAATTCTTCCAAATGCTTTGCCGTTATGCCGTTAAAGCGTTTGTAGACTTCAGTAAAATAAAGAGGGTTAATTAACCTAAATATGTTAAACTAATGATTTGAAGCATTTCGATATCGATTGCTAAATGAGTATATACAAGAAAATCTACTTTATACCTAAATATAAGATTACGGAATTCTTCCAAATGCACTGTCGTTATGCCACCATGGCTTCATATCAACTTCATTGTTATGTTAAACTGATGATTTGAAGATTTTCGAAATCGATTGCTAAATGCATATACACAACAAAATCGACTTTATACCTAAATATAAGCTTACGGAATTCTTCTAAATGCACTGCCGTTATGCCGTTATGACTTTATGTTAACTTCATTTCGTTAAAGAAGGTTTATTAACTTAGATATGTTACACCAGTTATTTGAAGCATTTCGAAATCGATTGCTTAATGCATATATACAAGAAAATCTACTTTATACCTAAATATAAGATTACGGAATTCTTCCAAATGCACTGTCGTTATGCCACAATGGCTTTATATCAACTTCATTGTTATGTAAAACTAATGATTTGAAGATTTTCGAAATCGATTGCTAAATGCATATACACAACAAAATCGACTTCATACCTAAATATAAGCTTACGGAATTCTTCTAAATGCACTGCCGTTATGCCGCCATGGCTTTATGTTAAGCTCTGCTCGTTAAAGAAGGTTTATTAACTTAGATATGTTACACCAGTTATTTGAAGCATTTCGAAATCGATTGCTTAATGCATATATACAAGAAAATCGACTTTATACCTAAATATAAGATTACGGAATTCTTCCAAATGTACTGTCGTTATGCCGTCATGGCTTTATATCAACTTCAATATGTTAAAGAAGGTTAATTAACTTAAATATGTTAAACTAATGATTTGCGGCATTTCGATATCGATTGCTAAATGTGTATCTACAACAAAATCGACTTTATACCTAAATATAAGATTACGAAATTCTCCCAAATGCACTGCCGTTATACCGTTATGGCTTTATGTAAACTTCAGTAAGATAAAGAAGTTAATTAACTTAAATATGCTAAACTAATGATTTGACGCGTTTCGATATCGATCGCTAAATTTGTATATACAAGAAAATCGACTTTATACCTAAATATAAGATTACGAAATTCTCCCAAATGCACTGCCGTTATACCGTTATGGCTTTATGTAAATTTCAGTAAGATAAAGAAGGTTAATTAACTTAAATATGTTAAACTAATGATTTGACGCGTTTCGATATCGATTGCTAAATGAGTATATACAAGAAAATCGACTTTATACCTAAATATAAGATTACGGAATTATTCTAAATGCACTGCCATTATGCCGCCATGGATTTATATCAACTTCAATATGTTAAAGAAGGTTAATTAACTTAAATATGTTAAACTAATGATTTGAAGCATTTAGATATCGATTGCTAAATGTGTATATGCAAAAAAATCGAATTTATACTTAAATATAAGATTACGGATTTCTTCTACATGCACTGTCATTATGCCGCCATGGCTTTGTGTTAACTTCAGTGCGTTAAAGTAGGTTTGTTAACTTAAATATGTCAAACTAATGATTTGAAGCATATCGATATCGATTGCTAAATGAATATGTACAAGAAAATCGACTTTATACCTAATTAGAAGATTACGTAATTCTTCTAAATGCTTTGCTGTTATGCCGTTAAGGCGTTTGTAGACTTCAGTAAGATAAAGAGGGTTAATTAACTTAAATATGTTAAACTAATGATACGAGGCATTTCTGTATCGATTGCTAAATGTGTATATACAAGAAAATCGACTTTATACCTAAATATAAGATTACGAAATTCTCCCAAATGCACTGCCGTTATACCGTTATGGCTTTATGTAAATTTCAGTAAGATAAAGAAGGTTAATTAACTTAAATATGTTAAACCAGTTATTTGAAGCATTTCAATATCGATTGTTTAATGCATATATACAAGAAAATCGACTTTATACCTAAATATAAAATTACGGAATTCTTCCAAATGCACTGTCGTTATGCCACCATGGCTTTATATCAGCTTCATTGCGTTAAAGAAGCTTTATTAACTTAAATATGTTAAACTAATGATTTGAAGATTTTCGAAATCGATTGCTAAATGCATTAACACAACAAAATCGACTTTATACCTAAATACAAGATTACGGAATTCTTCTAAATGCACTGCCGTTATGCCGCTATGGCTTTATGTTAACTTCAGTTCGTTTAAGAAGGTTAATTAACTTAAATATGTTAAACTAATGACTTGAGGCATTTCGTTATCGATTGCTAAATGTGTACATACAAGAAAATCGAATTTATACCTAAATATAAGATAACGGAATTCTTTTAAATGCACTGCCGTTATGCCGCCATGGCTTTAAGCCAACTTCAGTTCCTGAAAGAAGGTTTATTAACTCAAATACGTTAAACTAATGAGTTGAAGCATCTCGATATGGATTTCTTAATGTGTGTATACAAAAAAATCGACTTTATACCTAAATATAAGATTACGGAATTCTTCCAAATGCACTGCCGTTATACCGTTATGGCTTTATGTTAACTTCAGTTAGTTAAAGAAGGTTTATTAACTTAAATATGTTAAACCAGTTATTTGAAGCATTTCAATATCGATTGCTAAATGTGTATATACAAGAAAATCGACTTTATACCTGAATATAAGATTACGTAATTCTTCTAAATGCTTTGCCGTTATGCCGTCAAGGCGTTTGTAGACTTCAGTAAGGTAAAGAGGGTTAATTAACTTAATTTTGTTAAACTAATGATATGAAGCATTTCCATTTCGATTGCTAAATGAGTATATACAAGAAAATCGACTTTATACCTAGATATAAGATTACGTAATCCTTCTAAATGCTTTGTCGTTATGCCGTTAAAGCGTTTGTAGACTTCAGTAAGATAAAGAGGGTTAATTAACTTTAATATGTTAAACTAATGATTTGAAGCATTTCGATTTCGATTGCTAAATGAGTATATACAAGAAAATCGACTTTATACCTAAAAATAATAGTACGTAATTCTTCCAAATGCTTTGCCGTTATGCCGTTAAGGCGTTTGTGGACTTCAGTAAGACACAGAAGGTTAATTAACTTAAATATGTTAAACTAATGATACGAGGCGTTTCTGTATCGATTGCTAAATGTGTATATACAAGAAAATCGACTTTATACCTAAATATATGATAACGGAATCCTTCTACATGCACTGCCGTTATGCCGTTAAGGCGTTTGTAAACCTCAGTAAGATAAAGGGGTTTAATAAACTTAGATATGTTAAACTAATGATTTGAGGCATTTCGATATCGATTGCTAAATGTGTATATACAAGAAAATCGACTTTATACCTAAATATAAGATTACCGAATTCTTCCAAATGCACTGCCGTTATACTGTTATGGCTTTATGTTAACTTCAGTTAGTTAAAGAAGGTTTATTAACTTAAATATGTTAAGCCAGTTATTTGAAGCATTTCAATATCGATTGCTTAATGCATATATACAAAAAAATCGACTTTATACCTAAATATAAGATTACGGAATTCTTCCAAATGCACTGTCGTTATTCCACCATGGCTTTATATCAACTTCATTGCGTTAAAGAAGCTTTATTACCTTAAATATGTTAAACTAATGATTTGAAGATTTTTGAAATCGATTGCTAAATGCATATACTCAACAAAATCGACTTTATACTTAAATATAACATTACGCCATGGATTTATATCAACTTCAATATGTTAAAGAAGGTTAATTAACTTAAATATGTTAAACTAATGATTTGAAGCATTTAGATATCGATTGCTAAATGTGTATATACAAAAAAAATCGAATTTATACTTAAATATAAGATTACGGATTTCTTCTACATGCACTGTCGTTATGCCGCCATGGCTTTGTGTTAACTTCAGTGCGTTAAAGTAGGTTTGTTAACTTAAATATGTCAAACTAATGATTTGAAGCATATCGATATCGATTGCTAAATGAATATGTACAAGAAAATCGACTTTATACCTAATTATAAGATTACGTAATTCTTCTAAATGCTTTGCTGTTATGCCGTTAAGGCGTTTGTAGACTTCAGTAAGATAAAGAGAGTTAATTACCTTAAATATGTTAATCTAATGATACGAGGCATTTCTGTATCGATTGCTAAATGTGTATATACAAGAAAATCGACTTTATACCTAAATATAAGATTACGGAATTCTTCCAAATGCACTGCCGTTATACCGTTATGGCTTTATGTTAACTTCAGTTAGTTAAAGAAGGTTTATTAACTTAAATATGTTAAACCAGTTATTTGAAGCATTTCAATATCGATTGCTAAATGAGTATATACAAGAAAATCGACTTTATACCTGAATATAAGATTACGTAATTCTTATAAATGCTTTGCCGTTATGCCGTTAAGGCGTTTGTAGACTTCAGTAAGCTAAAGAGGGTTAATTAACTTAATTTTGTTAAACTAATGATTTGAAGCATTTCCATTTCGATTGCTAAATGAGTATATACAAGAAAATCGACTTTATACCTAGATATAAGATTACGTAATCCTTCTAAATGCTTTGTCGTTATGCCGTTAAAGCGTTTGTAGACTTCAGTAAGATAAAGAGGGTTAATTAACTTAAATATGTTAAACTAATGATTTGAAGCATTTCGATTTCGATTGCTAAATGAGTATATACAAGAAAATCGACTTTATACCTAAATATAAGATTACCGAATTCTTCCAAATGCCCTGCCGTTATACTGTTATGGCTTTATGTTAACTTCAGTTAGTTAAAGAAGGTTTATTAACTTAAATATGTTAAGCCAGTTATTTGAAGCATTTCAATATCGATTGCTTAATGCATATATACAAAAAAATCGACTTTATACCTAAATATAAGATTACGGAATTCTTCCAAATGCACTGTCGTTATGCCACCATGGCTTTATATCAACTTCATTGCGTTAAAGAAGCTTTATTAACTTAAATATGTTAAACTAATGATTTGAAGATTTTCGAAATCGATTGCTAAATGCATATACTCAACAAAATCGACTTTATACTTAAATATAACATTACGGAATTCTTCCAAATGCACTGCTGTTATGCCGTTATGGCTTTATGTTAACTTCAGTTCGTTCAAGAAGGTTAATTAACTTAGATATGTTACTCTAGTTATTTGAGGCATTTCGAAATCGATTGCTTAATGCATATATACAAGAAAATCGACTTTCTACCTAAATATAAGATTACGGAATTCTTCCAAATGTACTGTCGTTATGCCGCCACGGCTTTATATAAACTTCAATATGTTAAAGAAGGTTAATTAACTTAAATATGTTAAACTAATGATTTTAAGCATTTCGATATCGATTGCTAAATGCGTATATACAAGAAAAGCGACTTTATACCTAAATATAAGCTTACGGAATTCTTCTAAATGCACTGCCGTTATGCCGTTATGACTTTATGTTAACTTCAGTTCGTTAAAGAAGGTTTATTAACTTAAATATGTTAAGCCAGTTATTTGAAGCATTTCAATATCGATTGCTTAATGCATATATACAAAAAAATCGACTTTATACCTAGATATAAGATTACGGAATTCTTCCAAATGCACTGTCGTTATGCCACCATGGCTTTATATCAACTTCATTGCGTTAAAGAAGCTTTATTAACTTAAATATGTTAAACTAATGATTTGAAGATTTTCGAAATCGATTGCTTAATGCATATACACAACAAAATCGACTTTATACCTAAATATAAGCTTACGGAATTCTTCTAAATGCACTGCCGTTATGCCGTTATGACTTTATGTTAACTTCAGTTCGTTAAAGAAAGTTTATTAACTTAGATATGTTACACTAGTTATTTGAAGCATTTCGAAATCGATTGCTTAATGCATATATACAACAAAATCGACTTTATACCTAAATATAAGATTACGGAATTCTTCCAAATGTACTGTCGTTATGCCGCCACGGCTTTATATAAACTTCAATATGTTAAAGAAGGTTAATTAACTTAAATATGTTAAACTAATGATTTTAAGCATTTCGGTATCGATTGCTAAATGCGTATATACAAGAAAAGCGACTTTATACCTAAATATAAGATTACGGAATTCTTCCAAATAAATTGCCGTTAGGCCGTTAAGCTTTTGTAGACTTTAGTAAGATAAAGAGAGTTAATTAGCCTAAATATGTTAAACTAATGATTTGAAGCATTTTGATATCGATTGCTAAATGTGTATATACAAGAAAATCGACTTTAAACCTAAATATAAGATTACGTAATTCTTTTTAATGAGGAGGATGTGGTCACGTGTAGAAGTTCACGCAAGTGAGGAAAGTTCTCTGATCGCCATTCACTTGGGAGTGGCCAGAAACGATTCTTTTACATATGACTCAAGCAGCTCACGACTTCCGGTCTTTGACCAAGTATCCTCTGGGTAGCCTAAGAACATCCGTTTGAAGGCGAGCTAAAGTGAGAAGGCGAAACACTCCCTGCATAGGGTTGTGCGCTGGGTTTGGGACCCGCCACGTAAAAAAACACCCCCAATGAAAGAAAAAAAACAGCCTCGGATGAGAGCCCCCCCTTTTGATGACGACCATGGCAAACGAAATAAGGACTATGATTTGAGGGCATGCACCTGGAATGTCCGGTCCCTTAATTGGGAAGGTGCCGCTGCCCACCTGTAGATGTCCTCGTAAAGATAAAGGCTGGCATCACCGCAGTCCCATTACTACAGTGGCCATATAAAGTAGCGCAAGTTTGGTGTTGGATTCGTGGTGGGAGAGAGACTCCGTCGCCGAGTACTATCATTCACTCCGGAGAATGAACATCTAGCCACAATCCGCATCAAAGCGAGGTTCTTCAACATATCGCTGATTTGCGCCCATGCCCCGACGGAAGAGAAGGACGATGTGACCAAAGATGCCTTTTATGAGTGCTTGGAGCGCACTTATGAGAGATGCCCCTGCCACGATGTCAAAATCGTGCTTGGCGACTTCAATGCCAGGGTGGGCAAAGAAGGTATCTTTGGCACTACGGTCGGTAAATTCAGCCTCCACGCGGAAACATCCTGAAATGGGCTGAGGCTGATCGACTTCGCCGGGGCCCGAAATATGGTTATCTGTAGTACTAGATTCCAGCATAAGAAGATACATCAAGCTACCTGGCTGTCTTCAGATCGAAAAACCACCAACCAGATCGATAATGTTGTGATAGACGGAAGACACGTCTCCAGTGTTTTAGATGTGTGTGCGCTCCGAGGTCCTAACATCGACTCGGACCACTATATTGTTGCAGCCAAAATTCGCACCCGCCTCTGTGCAGCAAAAAACGCACGCCAACAAACACAAGGATGGTTCGACGTCGAGAAGCTGCAATCACAACAGACAGCCGAACGTTTTTCTACTCGGCTTGCACTCCTGCTCTCTGAGAGCACTCGTCAACAACTCGGTATAAGGGAACTGTGGGACGGTATTTCAAACTCCTTACGTACAGCTGCAACCGAAACCATTGGTTTTCGGAAAGTGCAGAAGAGCAGCTGGTACGACGAGGAGTGCCGTGTCGCAGCGGAGAGAAAACAGGCTGCCTACCTCGCAACGTTACGATCGACCACAACACGTGCGGGATGGGATAGATACCGAGAGTTGAAGAGGGAAGCGAGACGCATTTGTAGACAGAAAAAGAAAAAGGCCGAAATGCGTGAGTACGAAGAGCTTGATAAGCTGGCCGACAGGGGTAATGCTCGAAAATTCTACGAAAAGATGCGGCGGCTTACAGAAGGTTTCAAGACCGGAGCATACTCTTGTAGAACTCCCAAAGGTGATCTAGTTACCGATGCCCAGAGCATACTTAAATTATGGAGGGAACACTTCTCCAGCCTGCTGAATGGCAGTGAACGCACAACACCAGGAGAAAGCGAACCCGATACCCCAATCGATGACGATGGAGCAGACGTTCCATTGCCCGACCATGAAAAAGTTCGAATAGCAATTGCCCGCCTGAAAAACAACAAAGCGGCAGGGGCCGATGGATTGCCGGCCGTGCTATTCAAACACGGCGGCGAAGAGCTGATAAGGTGCATGCATCAGCTTCTTTGCAAAATATGGTCGGACGAAAGTATGCCCAACGATTGGAATTTAAGTGTGCTACGCCCAATCCACAAAAAAGGAGACCCCACAATCTGCGCCAACTACCGTGGGATTAGCCTCCTCAACATCGCATATAAGGTTCTGTCAAGCGTATTGTGTGAAAGATTAAAGCCCATCGTCAACAAACTGATTGGACCTTATCAGTGTGGCTTTAGACCTGGTAAATCAACAACCGACCAGATATTCACGATGCGCCAAATCTCGGAAAAGACCCGTGAAAGGAGCATCGACACACACCACCTCTTCGTCGATTTCAAAGCTGCTTTCGACAGCAAGAAAAGGAGCTGCCTTTATGCCGCGATGTCTGAATTGGTATCCCCGCAAAACTAATACGGCTGTGTAAACTGACGTTGAGCAACACAAAAAGCTCCGTCAGAATCGGGAAGGACCTCTCCGAGCCGTTCGATACCAAACGAGGTTTCAGACAAGGCGATTCCCTATCGTGCGACTTTTTCAACCTGCTTCTGGAGAAAATAGTTCGAGCTGCAGAACTTAACAGAGAAGGTACTTTCTTCTATAAGAGTGTACAACTGCTGGCGTATGCCGATGATATTGATATCATCGGCCTCAACACCCGCGCCGTTAGTTCTGCTTTCTCCAGACTGGACAAGGAAGCAAAAGAAATGGGTCTGGCAGTAAACGAGGGCAAGACGAAATATCTCCTGTCATCAAACAAACAGTCGTCGCACTCGCGACTTGGCACTCACGTCACTGTTGACAGTCATAACTTTGAAGTTGTAGATAATTTCGTCTATCTTGGAACCAGCGTAAACACCACCAACAATGTCAGCCTAGAAATCCAACGCAGGATAACTCTTGCCAACAGGTGCTACTTCGGACTAAGTAGGCAATTGAGAAGCAAAGTCCTCTCTCGACAAACAAAAACCAAACTCTATAAGTCTCTCATAATTCCCGTCCTCCTATATGGTGCAGAGGCTTGGACGATGACAACAACCGATGAGTCACGTTGCGAGTTTTCGAGAGAAAGGTTCTGCGAAAGATTTATGGTCCTTTGCGCGTTGGCCACGGCGAATATCGCATTCGATGGAACGATGAGCTGTACGAGATATACGACGACATTGACATAGTTCAGCGAATTAAAAGACAGCGGCTACGCTGGCTAGGTCATGTTGTCCGGATGGATGAAAACACTCCAGCTCTGAAAGTATTCGACGCAGTACCCGCCGCGGAAAGCAGAGGAAGAGGAAGACCTCCACTCCGTTGGAAGGACCAAGTAGAGAAGGACCTGGCCTCGCTTGGAATATCCAATTGGCGCCACGTAGCGAAGAGAAGAAACGACTGGCGCGCTGTTGTTGACTCGGCTATAATCGCGTAAGCGGTGTCTACGCCAGTAAAGAAGAAGAATTCTTTTTAATGCTTTGCCGTTATGCCGTTAAAATGCTTGTAGACTTCAGTAAGATAAAGAGGGTTAATTAACTTAAATATGTTAAACTTATGATTTGAAGCATTTCGATATCGATTGCTAAATGAGTATATACAAGAAAATCGACTTTATACCTAAATATAAGATTACGCAATTCTTCTAAATGCTTTGCCGTTATGCCGTTAAGGCGTTTGTAGACTTCAGTAAAATAAAGAGGGCTAATTAACTTAAATATTTTAAACTAATGATTTGAAGCATTTCGATATCGATTGTTAAATGTGTATATACAACAAAATCGACCTTTTACCTAAATATAAGATTACGTAATTCTTCTAAATGCTCTGCCGTTATGCAGTTATGGCTTTATGTTAACTTCTATTCGTTAAAGAAGGTTTATTAACTTAAATATGTTAATCGAACTTGTTAAACTAATGATTTGAAGCATTTCGATATCGATTGCTAAATGTGTATTTACAACAAAATCGACTTTATATCTAAATATAAGATTACGAAATTCTTCTAAATACTTTGCCGTTATGCCGTTAAGGCGTTTTAAGACTTCAGTAAGATAAGGAGGGTTAATTAACTTAAATATGTTAAACAAATGATTTGAAGCATTTCGATTTCGATTGCTAAATGAGTATATACAAGAAAATTGACTTTATACCTAAATATAAGATTACGGAATTCTTCTAAATGCACTGCCGTTATGCAGTTATGGCTTTATGTTAACTTCTGTTCGTTAAAGAAGGTTTATTAACTTAAATATGTTAAACTAATGATTTGAAGATTCTCGAAATCGATTGCTTAATGCATATAAACAAGAAAATCTTCTTTATACCTAAATATAAGATTACGGAATTCTTCCAGATGTACTGTCGCTATGCCGCCATGGCTTTATATCACCTTCAATACGCTAAAGAAGGTTAATTAACTTAACTTGTTAAACTAATGATTTGAGGCATTTCGATATCGATTGCTAAATATGTATACACAACAAAATCGACTTTATACCTAAATATAAGATTACGAAATTCTCCCAAATGCACTGCCGTTATACCGTTATGGCTTTATGTAAACTTTAGTAAGATAAAGAAGGTTTTTTAACTTAAATATGTTAAACTAATGATTTGAAGCATTTCGATATCGATTGCTAAATACGTATATACAAGAAAATCGACTTTATACCTAAATATAAGATTACGAAATTCTCCCAAATGCACTGCCGTTATACCGTTATGGCTTTATGTAAACTTTAGTAAGATAAAGAAGGTTTTTTAACTTAAATATGTTAAACTAATGATTTGAAGCATTTCGATATCGATTGCTAAATACGTATATACAAGAAAATTGACTTTATACCTAAATATAAGATTACGGAATTCTTCTAAATGCACTGCCGTTATGCAGTTATGGCTTTATGTTAACTTCTGTTCTCTAAAGAAGGTTTATTAACTTAAATATGTTAAACTAATGATTTGAAGATTTTCGAAATCGATTGCTTAATGCATATATACAAGAAAATCTTCTTTATACCTAAGTATAAGATTACGGAATTCTTCCAAATGTGCTGTCGCTATGTCGCCATGGCTTTAAATCACCTTCAATACGTTAAAGAAGGTTAATTAACTTAACTTGTTAAACCAATGTTTTGAAGCATTTTGATATCGATTGCTAAATGCGTATATACACCAAAATCGACTTTATACCTAAATATAAGCTTTCGGAATTCTTCTAAATGCTTTGCCGTTATGCAGTTATGGCTTTATGTTAACTTCAGTTCGTTAAAGAAGGTTTATTAACTTAGATATGTTACACCAGTTATTTCGAAATCGATTGCTTAATGCATATATACAAGAAAATCTTCTTTATACCTAAATATAAGATTACGGAATTCTTCCAAATGTACTGTCGTTATGCCGACATGGCTTTATATCAACTTCAATGTGTTAATGAAGGTTAATTAACTTAAATATATTAAACTAATGGTTTGAGGCATTTCCATATCGATTGCTAAATGTGTATACACAACAAAATCCACTTTATACCTAAATATAAGATAACGAAATTCTCCCAAATGAACTGCCGTTATACCGTTATGGCTTTATGTAAACTTCAGTAAGATAAAGAGGGTTAATTAACTTAAATATGTTAAACTAATGATTTGAAGCATTTCGATATCGATTGCTAAATACGTATATACAAGAAAATCTACTTTATACCTAAATATAAGATTACGTAATTCTTCTAAATGCTTTGCCGTTATGCCGTTAAAGCGTTTGTAGACTTCAGTAAGATAAAGAGAGTTAATTAACTTAAATATGTTAAACTAATGATTTGCAGCATTTCGATTTCGATTGCTAAATGAGTATATACAAGAAAATCGACTTTATATCTGAATATAAGATTACGTAATTCTTCTAAATGCTTTGCCGTTATGCCGTTAAGGCGTTTGTAGACTTCAGTAAGAGAAAGAGGGTTAATTAACTTAAATATGTTAAACTAATGATTTGAAGCATTTCGATTTCGATTGCTAAATGAGTATATACAAGAAAATCGATTTTATACCTAGATATAAGATTACGTAATTCTTCTAAATGCTTTGCCGTTATGCCGTTAAAGCGTTTGTAGACTTCAGTTAGATAAAGAGGGTTAATTAGCTTAAATATGTTAAACTAATGATTTGAAGCATTTCGATTTCGATTGCTAAATGTGTATATACAACAAAATCGACTTTATACCTAAATATAAGACTACGTAATTCTTTTTAATGCTTTGCCGTTATGCCGTTAAAACGCTTGCAGACTTCAGTAAGATAAAGAGGGTTAATTAACTTAAATATCTTAAACTTATGATTTGAAGCATTTCGATATCGATTGCTAAATGAGTATATACAAGAAAATCTACTTTATACCTAAATATAAGATTACGGAATTCTTCCAAATGCACTGCCGTTATACCGTTATGGCTTTATGCTAACTCCAGTTAGTTAAAGAAGGTTTATTAACTTAAATATGTTAAACCAGTTATTTGAAGCATTTCAATATCGATTGTTTAATGCATATATACAAGAAAATCGACTTTATACCTAAATATAAGATTACGGAATTCTTCCAAATGCACTGCCGTTATGCCACCATGGCTTTATATCAACTTCATTGCGTTAAAGAAGCTTTATTAACTTAAATATGTTAAACTAATGATTTGAAGATTTTCGAAATCGATTGCTAAATGCATATACACAACAAAATCGACTTTATACCTAAATATAAGATTAGGGAATTCTTCTAAATGCACTGCCGTTATGCCGCCATGGCTTTATGTTAACTTCAGTTCGTTTAAGGAGGTTAATTAATTTAAATATGTTAAACTAATGACTTGAGGCATTTCGTTATCGATTGCTAAATGTGTATATACAAAAAAATCGAATTTATACCTAAATATAAGATAACGGAATTCTACCAAATGCACTGCCGTTATGCCGCCATGTCTTTAAGCCAACTTCAGTTCCTTAAAGAAGGTTTATTAACTTAAATATATTAAACTAATTATTTGAAGCATTTCGATATCGATTGCTAAATGTGTATATACAACAAAATCGACTTTATACCTAAATATAAGTTTACGGAATTCTTCCAAATGCTTTGCCGTTATGCCGTTAAGGCGTTTGTAGACTTCAGTAAAATAAAGAGGGTTAATTAACTTAAATATGTTAAACTAATGATTTGAAGCATTTCGATATCGATTGCTAAATGAGTATATACAAGAAAATCTACTTTATACCTAAATATAAGATTACGGAATTCTTCCAAATGCACTGTCGTTATGCCACCGTGGCTTTATATCAACTTCATTGTTATGTTAAACTAATGATTTGAAGATTTTCGAAATCGATGGCTAAATGCATATACAAAACAAAATCGACTTAATACCTAAATAAAAGCTTACGGAATTCTTCTAAATGCACTGCCGTTATGCCGTTATGACTTTATGTTAACTTCAGTTCGTTAAAGAAGGTTTATTAAAATAGATATGTTACACCAGTTATTTGAAGCATTTCGAAATCGATTGCTTAATGCATATATACAAGAAAATCGACTTTATACCTAAATATGAGATTACGGAATTCTTCCAAATGTACGTTCGTTATGCCGCCATGGCTTTATATCAACTTCAATAAGTTAAAGAAGGTTAATTAACTTAACTTGTTAAACTAATGATTTGAAGCATTTCAATTTCGATTGCTTAATGCGTATATACAACAAAATCGACTTTATACCTAAATATAAGCTTACGGAATTCTTCTAAATGCACTGCCGTTATGCCGTTATGACTTTATGTTAACTTCAGTTCGTTAAAGAAGGTTTATTAACTTAGATATGTTACACTAGTTATTTGAAGCATTTCGAAATCGATTGCTTAATGCATATATACAAGAAAATCTACTTTATGCCTAAATATAAGATTACGGAATTCTTCCAAATGTACTGTCGTTATGCCGCCATGGCTCTATTTAAACTTCAATGTGTTAAAGAAGGTTAATTAACTTAAATATGTTAAACTAATGATTTGAGGCATTTCGATATCGATTGCTAAATGCGTATATACAACAAAATCGACTTTATACCTAAATATAAGATAACGAAATTCTACCAAATGCACTGCCGTTATACCGTTATGGCTTTATGTAAACATCAGTAAGATAAAGAAGGTTAATTAACTTAAATATGTTAAACTAATGATTTTAAGCATTTCGATATCGATTGCTAAATGAGTATATACAAGAAAAGCGACTTTATACCTAAATATAAGATTACGGAATTCTTCCAAATAATATGCCGTTAGGCCGTTAAGCTTTTGTAGACTTTAGTAAGATAAAGAGGGTTAATTAGCCTAAATATGTTAAACTAATGATTTGAAGCATTTTGATATCGATTGCTAAATGTGTATATACAACAAAATCAACTTTATACCTAAATATAAGATTACGTAATTCTTCTAAATGCTTTGCAGTTATGCCGTTAAAACGCTTGTAGACTTCAGTAAGATAAAGAGGGTTAATTAACTTAAATATCTTAAACTTATGATTTGAAGCATTTCGATATCGATTGCTAAATGAGTATATACAAGAAAATCGACTTTATACCTAAATATAAGATTACGTAATTCTTTTAAATACTTTGCCGTTATCCCGTTAGGGCGTTTGTAGACTTCAGTAAGATAAAAAGGGTTAATTAACTTAAATATGTTAAACTTATGATTTGAAGCATTTCGGTTTCGATTGCTAAATGAGTATATACAAGAAAATCGACTTTATACCTAAATATAAGTTTACGTAATTCTTCTAAATGCTTTGCCGTTATGCCGTTAAGGCGTTTGTAGACTTCAGTAAAATAAAGAGGGTTAATTAACTTAAATATGTTAAACTAATGATTTGATGCATTTCGATATCGATTCTTAAATGAATATATACAACAAAATCGACTTTATACCTAAATATAAGATTACGGAATTCTTCTAAATGCTTTGCCGTTATGCCGTTAAGGCGTTTGTAGACTTCAGTAAGATAAAGAGGGTTAATTAACTTAAATATGTTAAACTATTGATTTGAAGATTCTCGAAATCGATTGCTTAATGCATATAAACAAGAAAATCTTCTTTATACCTAAATATAAGATTACGGAATTCTTCCAAATGTACTGTCGCTATGCCGCCATGGCTTTATATCACCTTCAATACGTTAAAGAAGGTTAATTAACTTTACTTGTTAAACTAATGATTTGAAGCATTTCGATTTCGATTGCTAAATGAGTATATACAAGAAAATCGACTTTATACCTAAATATAAGATTACGTAATTTTTCTAAATGCTTTGCCGCTATGCCGTAAAGATGTTTGTAGACTTCAGTAAGATAAAGAGGGTTTATTAACTTAACTTGTTAAACTAATGATTTCAAGCATTTCGATTTCGATTGCTAAATGAGTATATACAAGAAAATCGACTTTATACCTAAATATAAGATTACGTAATTCTTCTAAATGCTTTGCCGTTATGCCGTTAAGGCGTTTGTAGACTTCAGTAAAATAAAGAGGGTTAATTAACTTAAATATGTTAAACTAATGATTTGAAGCATTTCGATATCGATTGCTAAATGAGTATATACAAGAAAATCTACTTTATACCTAAATATAAGCTTACGGAATTCTTCTAAATGCACTGCCGTTTTGCCGCCATGACTTTATGCCAACTTCAGTTCGTTAAAGAAGGTTTATTAACTTAAATATGTTAAACTAATGATTTGAAGCATTTCGATATCGATTGCTAAATGAGTATATACAAGAAAATCGACTTTATACCTAAATATAAGATTACGGAATTCTTCCAAATGTACTGTCGTTATGCCACCATGGCTCTATTTAAATTTCAATGTGTTAAAGAAGGTTAATTAACTTAAATATGTTAAACTAATGATTTGAGGCATTTCGATATCGATTGCTAGATGTGTATACACAACAAAATCGACTTTATACCTAAATATAAGATTACGAAATTCTCCCAAATGCACTGCCGTTATACCGTTATGGCTTTATGTAAACTTCAGTAAGTAAAGAAGGTTATTAACTTAAATATGTTAAACTAATAATTTGAAGCATTTCGATATCCATTGCTAAATGAGTATATACAACAAAATCGACTTTATACCTAAATATAAAATTACGGAATTCTTCTACATGCACTGCCGTTATGCCGACACGGCTTTCTGTTAACTTCAGTGCGTTAAAGAAGCTTATTAACTTAAATATGTTAAACTAATGATTTAAGGCATTTCGATATCGATTGCTAAATATGTAAATACAAGAAAATCGAATTTACACCTAAATATAAGATTACGGATTTCTTCTACATCCACTGTCGTTATGCCGCCATGGCTTTATGCCAACTTCAGTTCGTTAAAGAGGGTTATTAACTTAAATATGTTAAACTAATGGGTTGAAGCATCTCGATATCGATTGCTAAATGTGTATATACAAGAAAATCGACTTTATACCTAAATATAAGATTACGTATTCTTCTAAATGCACTGCGTTATGCCGTTAAGGCTTTTGTAGACTTCAGTAAGATTAAAAGGGCTAATTAACTTAAATAGGTTAAACTAATGATTTGAAGCATTCCGATATAGATTGCTAAATGTGTATATACAAGAAAATCGACTTTATACCTGAATATAAGATCACAGAATTCTTCTAAATCCACTGCCGTTATGCCGTTGTGGCTTTATGTTAACTTCAGTGCGTTAATGAAGCTTAATTGACTTAAATATTTAAACTAATAGTTTGAAGCATTTCGATATCGATTGCTAAATATGTAAATACAAGAAAATCGACTTTACACCTAAATATAAGATTACGAAATTCTTCTACATCCACTCTCGTTATGCCGCCATGGCTTTATGCCAACTTCAGTCCGTTAAAGAAGGTTTATTAACTTAAATATGTTAATCTAATGGGTTGAAGCATCTCGATATCGATTGCTAAATGTGTAATATACAAGAAAATCGACTTATACCTAAATATAAGACTACGTAATTCTTCTAAATGGTTTGCCGTTATGCCATTAAGGCGTTTGTAGACTTCAGTAAGATAAAGAGGGTTAATTAACTTAAATATGTTAAATTAATGATTTGAAGCATTTCGATTTCGATTGCTAAATGAGTATATACAAGAAAATCGACTTTATACCTAAATATAAGATTACGTAATTCTTCTAAATGCTTTGCCGTTATGCCGTTAAGGCGTTTGTAGACTTCAGTAAAATAAAGAGGGTTAATTAACTTAAATATGTTAAACTAATGATTCGAAGCATTTCGATATCGATTGCTAAATGAGTATATACAAGAAAATCTACTTTATACCTAAATATAAGATTACGTAATTCTTCTAAATACTTTGCCGGTATGCCGTTAAGGCGTTTGTAGACTTCAGTAAGATAAAGAGGGTTAATTAACTTAAATATGTTAAACTTATGATTTGAAGCGTTTCGATATCAATTGCTAAATGAGTATATACAAGAAAATCTACTTTATTCCTAAATACAAGATTACGGAATTCTTCCAAATGCACTGATGTTACGCCGTTAAGGCTTCTGTAGACTTAAGTAAGATAAAAAGGGTTAATTAACTTAAATATGTTAAACTAATGATTTGAAGCATTTCGATATCGATTGCTAAATGAGTATATACAAGAAAATCTACTTTATTCCTTAATACAAGATTACGGAATTCTTCCAAATGCACTGATGTTACGCCGTTAAGGCTTCTGTAGACTTAAGTAAGATAAAGAGGGTTAATTAGCTTAAGTATGTTAAACTTATGATTTGAAGCATTTCGATATCGATTGTTAAATGTGTATATACAACAAAATCGACTTTTTACCTAAATATAAGATTACGTAATTCTTCTAAATGCACTGCCGTTATGCAGTTATGGCTTTATGTTAA
>JAPZAG010001666.1:0-27870 GCA_027475135.1 Bactrocera correcta | reverse complement strand
GCTCCAAACCATTAGTTTAATATATTTAAAATAATTAACCTTCTTTAATGTATTGAAGTTGATACAAAGCCATAGCGGCATAATGACAGTGCATTTGGAAGAATTCCGTAATCTTATATTTAGGTATAAAGTCGATTTTCTTGTATATGCACTTTTAGCAGTCGATATCGAAATGCTTCAAATCATTAGTTTAACATATTTAAGTTAATAAACCTTCTTTAACGCACTGAAGTCTACATAAAGCGTTAACGGCATGAGGGCAGTGAATTTAGAAAAATTCCGTTATCTTATATTTAGGTATAAATTCGATTTTCTTGTATAAACACATTTAGCAATCGATATCGAAATGCTTCTAATCATTAGTTTAACACATTTAAGTTAACTAACCTTCTTTAACGTATTGAAGTTGATAAAGAGCCATGGCGGCATAACGACAGTACATTTGGAAGAATTCCGTAGTCTTCTATTTAGGTATAAAGTCGATTTTCTTGTATATGTGCATTAAGCTTTCGATATCGAAATGCTTCAAATGACTGGTTTAACATATTTAAGTTAGTAAACCTTCTTTAACGAACTGAAGTTAATTTAAAGCCATAACGGCATAACGGCAGTGCATTTAGAAGAATTACGTAATCTTATATTTAGGTATGAATTCGATTTTCTTGTATATACTCATTTAGCAAGCGATATCGAAATGCTTCAAATCTTTAGTTTAACATATTTAAGTTAATAAACTTTTTACGTTTGAAGTTATTAAACCCATGGGTAGGAAGAATTCCGAAAACTTATATTTAGGTATAAAGTCGATTTTTTTTTATTACACTTTTAGAATCGATATCGAAATCTTCAAATATTTTTTAAACATATTAAGTTAATAAACCTTTTTACTTACTGAAGTTAATAAAGCCAACGGATAACGGCAGTATTTGGAATCCGTTTTATTTTTATTTTAGGTATAATTCGATTTTCTGTATATATCATTTAGCAATCGATATCGAAATGCTTAAAACCATTAGTTTAAATATTTAAAAAAATTTAACCTTCTTTAAGATTGAATTTGGGCCCCATACGGAAAATTGAATGAGGAAGAATTCCGTAATCTTATATTTGGGTATAAGTCGATTTTCTTGTATATATTTTAGCATCGATATCGAAATGCTTAAATCATTGTTTAACATTTTTAAGTTAAAAAACCCTTTTTAAAGCACTAAGTCTACATAAAGCTTAACGGATAGGGCAGTGAATTTAGAAAAATTCCGTTATTTATATTTAGGTATAAATTCGATTTTCTTTATCACATTTAGCAATCGATATCGAAATGCTTCAACATTAGTTTAAATATTTAATTAATAACCTTCTTTAACTATTGAAGTTGATAAAAGCCATGGCGGCATAAGACAGTACTTTGGAAGAATTCCGTATCTTTATTTAGGTATAAAGTCGATTTTCTTGTATTTTCATTAAGCTTTCGAAAACGAAATGCTTCAAATATGGTTTAACATATTTAAGTTAATAAACCTTCTTTAACGAACTGAAGTTAATTTAAAGCCATAACGGCATAACGGCAGTGCATTTAGAAGAATTACGTAATCTTATATTTAGGTATGAATTCGATTTTCTTGTATATACTCATTTAGCAATCGATATCGAAATGCTTCAAATCATAAGTTTAACATATTTAAGTTAATAAAGCTTTTTAAACGCCTGAAGTTAACATAAAGCATGTAGAAGAATTCCGTAATCTTATATTTAGGTATGTAGTCGATTTTCTTGGATCTACACATTAAGCAATCGATATCGAAAATCTTCAAATAACTGGTTTAGCATATTTAGGTTAATTAACCTTCTTTATCTTACAGAAGATTAAATAAAGCCACAACGGCATAACGGCAGTATATTTGGGTGAATTCCGTTATCTTTTATTTAGGTATAAATTCGATTTTCTTGTATATATACATTTAGCAATCGATATCGAAATGCTTCAATTCATTAGTTTAACATATTTAAGTTAATAAACCTTCTTTAACGATCTGAAGTTGGCATAACGGCAGTGGATGCAGAAGAATTCCGTAATCCTATATTTAGATATAAAGTCGATTTTCTTGTATATATATAATAAATAATACCGATATCGAAATGCTTCAAATCATTTGTTTAACATATTAAGTTAATAAACATTTTTTAGCTTACTAAAGTCTACATAAAGCCTTAACGGTATAACGGCAGTGCATTAAGAAGAATTCCGTAATGTTATAATTGTATATTTAGGTATAAAGTCGATTTTCTTATATTTGCACATTTAGCAATCGATATCGAAATGTTTCAAACCATTAGTTTAACATATTTAAAATAATTAACCTTCTTTAACGTATTGAAGTTGATATAAAGCCATGGCGGCATAATGACAGTACGTTTGGAAGAATTCCGTTATCTTATATTTAGGTATAAAGTCGATTTTCTTGTATATACACATTTAGCAATCGATATCGAAATGCTTCGAATCATTAGTTTAACATCTTTAAGTTAATAAACCTTCTTTAACGCACTGAAGTCTACATAAAGCGTTAACGGCATAACGGCAGTGCATTAAGAAAAATTCCGTTATCTTATATTTATGTATAAATTCGATTTTCTTGTATATACATATTTGGCGAGCGATATCGAAATGCTTCAAATCATTAGTTTAACATATTTAAGTTAATTAACCTTCTTTAACGTATTGCAGTTGATATAAAGCCATAACGCCAGTGCAATTGGAAGAATTCCGTAAACTTATATTTAGGTATAAAGTCGATTTTCTTTTATATACACATTTAGATATCGATATCGAAATGCTTCAAATCATAAGTTTAACATATTTAAGTTAATAAAGCTTTTTAAACGCCTGAAGTTCACATAAAGCATGTAGAAGAATTCCGTAATCTTATATTTAGGTATGTAGTCGATTTTGTTGGATCTACACATTAAGCAATCGATATCGAAAATCTTCAAATAACTGGTTTAGCATATTTTGGTTAATTAACCTTCTTTATCTTACTGAAGATTAAATAAAGCCACAACGGCATAACGGCAGTATATTTGGGTGAATTCCGTTATCTTTTATTTAGGTATAAATTCGATTTTCTTGTATATATACATTTGGCAATCGATATCGAAATGCTTCAACTCATTAGTTTAACATATTTAAGTTAATAAACCTTCTTTAACGTATTGAAGTTGATGTAAAGCCATAACGGTATAACGGCAGTGCATTTAGAAGAATTCCGTAATGTTATAATTTTATATTTAGGTATGAATTCGATTTTCTTGTATATACTCATTTAGCAATCGATATCGAAATGCTTCAAACCATTAGTTTAACATATTTAAAATAATTAACCTTCTTTAATGTATTGAAGTTGATACAAAGCCATGGCGGCATAGTGACAGTACATTTGGAAGAATTCCGTAATCTTATATTTAGGTATAAAGTCGATTTTCTTGTATATGCACTTTTAGCAATCGATATCGAAATGCTTCAAATCATTAGTTTAACATATTTAAGTTAATAAACCTTCTTTAACGCACTGAAGTCTACATAAAGCGTTAACGGCATAAGGGCAGTGAATTTAGAAAAATTCCGTTATCTTATATTTAGGTATAAATTCGATTTTCTTGTATATACATATTTGGCAAGCGATATCGAAATGCTTCGAATCATTAGTTTAACATATTTAAGTTAATTAACCTTCTTTAACGTATTGCAGTTGATATAAAGCCATAACGCCAGTGCAATTGGAAGAATTCCGTAATCTTATATTTAGGTATAAAGTCGATTTTCTTTTATATACACATTTAGATATCGATATCGAAATGCTTCAAATCATTAGTTTAACATATTATGTTAATAAACATTTTTTAGCTTATTAAAGTCTACATAAAGCCTTAACGGTATAACGGCAGTGCATTTAGAAGAATTCGGTAATGTTATAATTTTATATTTAGGTATAAAGTCGATTTTCTTGTATTTGCACATTTAGCAATCGATATCGAAATGCTTCAAACCATTACTTTAACATATTTAAAATAATTAACCTTTTTTAACGTATTGAAGGTGATACAAAGCCATGGCGGCATAACGACAGTACATTTGGAATTATTCCGTAATCTTATATTTAGGTATAAAGACGATTTTCTTGTATATACACATTTAGCAATCGATATCGAAATGCTTCAGCTCATTAGTTTAACATATTTAAGTTAATAAACCTTCTTTAACGCACTAAAGTCTACATAAAGCCCTAATGGCATAACGGCAGTGCATTTAGAAGAATTCCGTAACGGCAGTGCATTTAGAAGAATTCCGTAATGTTATAATTTTATATTTAGGTATAAATTCGATTTTCTTGTATATACACATTTAGCAATCGATATCGAAATGCTTCTAATCATTAGTTTAACATATTTAAGTTAATTAACCTTCTTTAACGTATTGAAGTTGATAAAGAGCCATGGCGGCATAACGACAGTACATTTGGAAGAATTCCGTAGTCTTCTATTTAGGTATAAAGTCGATTTTCTTGTATATGTGCATTAAGCTTTCGATATCGAAATGCGTCAAAAAACTGGTTTAACATATTTAAGTTAATAAACCTTCTTTAACGAACTGAAGTTAATATAAAGCCATAACGGCATAACGGCAGTGCATTTAAAAGAATTCCGTAATCTTATATTTAGGTACAAAGTCGATTTTCTTGTATTTACATATTTAGCAATCGATACCGAAATGCCTCAAATCATTAGTTTAACATATTTAAGTTAATAAACCTTCTTTAACGCACTGAAGTCTAAATAAAGCCATAACGGCATAACGGCAGTGCATTTAAAAGAATTCCGTAATCTTGTATTTAGGTACAAAGTCGATTTTCTTGTATTTACACATTTAGCAATCGATATCGAAATGCTTCAGCTCATTAGTTTAACATATTTAAGTTAATAAACCTTCTTTAACGATCTGAAGTGGGCATATAGCCATGGAGGCAAAACTGCAGTGCACGTAGAAGAATTCCATAATCTTATATTTAGGTATAAAGTCGATTTTCTTGTATATACATATTTAGCTATCGATATCGAAGTGCTTCAAATCATTAGTTTAACATATTTAAGTTAATAAACCTTCCTTAACGCACTGAAGTCTAAATAAAGCCATAACGGCATAACGGCAGTGCATTTAAACGAATTCCGTAATCTTATATTTAGGTATAAATTCGATTTTCTTGTATATACACATTTAGCAATCGATATCGAAATGCTTCAAATCATTAGTTTAACATATTTAAGTAATAAACCTTCTTTAACTCACTGAAGTCTACATAAAGCCTTAATGGCATAACGGCAGTGCATTAAGAAGAATTCCGTTATCTTATATTTAGGTATAAATTCGATTTTCTTGTATATACACATTTAGCAATCGATACCGATTTGCTTCAAATCATTAGTTTAACATATAAAGTTAATAAACATTTTGTAGCTCACTGAAGTCTACATAAAGCCTTAACGGTATAACAGCAGTGCATTTAGAAGAATTCCGTAATTTTATAATTTTATATTTAGGTATAAATTCGATTTTCTCGTATATACACATTTAGCAAGCGATATCGAAATGCTTCAAATCATTAGTTTAACATATTTAAGTAATAAACCTTCTTTAACTCACTGAAGTCTACATAAAGCCTTAATGGCATAACGGCAGTGCATTTAGAAGAATTCCGTTATCTTATATTTAGGTATAAATTCGATTTTCTTGTATATACACATTTAGCAATCGATATCGAAATGCTTCAAATCATTAGTTTAAAATATTTAAGTTAATAAACCTTCTTTAACGCACTAAAGTCTACATAAAGCCCTAATGGCATAACGGCAGTGCATTTAGAAGAATTCCATAATGTTATAATTTTATATTTAGGTATAAAGTCGATTTTCTTGTATATACACATTTAGCAATCGATATCGAAATGCTTCAAACCATTAGCTTAACATATTTAAATAATTACCCTTATTTACAAAAGCCATAACGGCATAACGGCAGTATATTTGGGTAATTTCCGTAATATTTTATTTAGGTATAAAATCGATTTTCTTGTATATACACATTTAGCAATCGATATCGAAATGCTTCAGCTCATGAGTTTAACATATTTAAGTTAATAAACCTTTTAAAACGATCTGAAGTGGGCATATAGCCATGGAGGCATAACTGCAGTGCACGTAGAAGAATTCCATAATCTTATATTTAGGCATAAAGTCGATTTTCTTATATATACATATTTAGCAATCGATATCGATTTGCTTCAAATCATTAGTTTAACATATTAAGTTAATTAACACTTTTTAGCTTACTGAAGTCTACATAAAGCCTTAACGGTATAACGGCAGTGCATTTCGAAGAACTCCGTAATGTTATAATTTTATATTTAGGTATGAATTCGATTTTCTTGTATATACTCATTTAGCAATCGGTATCGAAATGCTTCAAACCATTAGTTTAACATATTTAAAATAATTAACCTTCTTTAACGTATTGAAGTTGATACAAAGCCATGGCGGCATAATGACAGTACATTTGGAAGAATTCCGCAATCTTATATTTAGGTATAAAGTCGATTTTCTTGTATATGCACTTTTAGCAATCGATATCGAAATGCTTCAAATCATTAGTTTAACATATTTAAGTTAATAAACCTTCTTTAACGCACTGAAGTCTACATAAAGCGTTAACGGCATAAGGGCAGTGAATTTAGAAAAATTCCGTTATCTTATATTTAGGTATAAATTCGATTTTCTTGTATATACATATTTGGCAAGCGATATCGAAATGCTTCAAATCATTAGTTTAACATATTTAAGTTAATTAACCTTCTTTAACGTATTGATATAAAGCCATAACGGCAGTGCAATTGGAAGAATTCCGTTATCTTATATTTAGGTATAAAGTCGATTTTCTTTTATATACACATTTAGATATCGATATCGAAATGCTTCAAATCATTAGTTTAACATATTATGTTAATAAACATTTTTTAGCTTATTAAAGTCTACATTAAGCCTTAACGGTATAACGGCACTGCATTTAGAAGAATTCCGTAATGTTATAATTTTATATTTAGGTATAAAGTCGATTTTCTTGTATTTGCACATTTAGCAATCGATATCGAAATGCTTCAAACCATTAGTTTAACATATTTAAAATAATTAACCTTTTTTAACGTATTGAAGGTGATACAAAGCCATGGCGGCATAACGACAGTACATTTGGAATTATTCCGTAATCTTTTATTTAGGTATAAAGTCGATTTTCTTGTATATACACTTTTAGCAATCGATATCGAAATGCTTCAAATCATTAGTTTAACATATTTAAGTTAATAAACCTTCTTTAACGCACTAAAGTCTACATAAAGCCTAAGGCATAACGGCAGTGCAATTTAGAAGAATTCCGTTATCTTATATTTAGGTATAAAGTCGATTTTCTTGTATATACACATTTAGCAATCGATATCGAAATGCTTCAAATCATTAGTTTAACATATTTAAGTTAATTAACCTTCTTTAACGTATTGAATAAGCCATACGGCATGCATTAGAAGAATTCCGTTATTTATATTTAGGTATAAAGTCGATTTTCTTTATATCACATTTAGCAATCGATATCGAAATGCTTCAAATCATTAGTTTAACATATTTAAATAAACTTTTTTACCTTATTAAGTTACAAAGCCATAACGGCATAACGGCAGTACATTTGGGTAATTTCGTAATCTTTTATTTAGGTATAAAGTCGATTTTCTTGTATATACACATTTAGCAATCGATATCGAAATGCTTCAGCTCATTAGTTTAACATATTTAAGTTAATAAACCTTCTTTAACGTATTGAAGTTGATAAAGAGCCATGGCGACATAACGACAGTACATTTGGAAGAATTCCGTAGTCTTATATTTAGAAAGTCGATTTTCTTGTATATATGCATTAAGCAATCGATATCGAAATGCTTCAAACCATTAGTTTAACATATTTAAGTAAATAAACCTACTTTAACTCTCTGAAGTCTACATAAAGAAAAAACGGCATAACGGCAGTGCATTTAGAAGAATTCCGTTATCTTATATTTAGGTATAAATTCGATTTTCTTGTATATACACATTTAGCAATCAATATCGAAATGCTTCAACTCATTAGTTTAACATATTTAAGTTAAAAAACCTTCTTTAACGATCTGAAGTTGGCATAACGGCAGTGGATGTAGAAGAATTCCATAATCTTATATTTAGGTATAAAGTCGATTTTCTTTTATATACATATTTAGCTATCGATATCGAAATGCTTCAAATCATTTGTTTAACATATTAAGATAATAAACATTTTTTAGCTTACTAAAGTCTACATAAAGCCTTAACGGTAGAACGGCAGTGCATTTAGAAGAATTCCGTAATGTTATAATTTTATATTTAGGTATAAAGTCGATTTTCTGGTATATACATATTTAGCAATCGATATCGAAATGCTTCAAACCATAAGTTTAACATATTTAAAATAATTAACCTTTTTTAACGTATTGAAGTTGATAAAGAGCCATGGCAGCATAACGACAGTACATTTGGAAGAATTCCGTAATCTTATATTCAGGTATAAAGTCGATTTTCATGTATATATGCATTAAGCAATCGATATCGAAATGCTTCAAACCATTAGTTTAACATAGTTAAGTTAATAAACCTTCTTTAACTCACTGAAGTCTACATAAAGCCTTAACGGCATAACGGCAGTGCATTTAGAAGAATTCCGTTATCTTATATTTAGGTATAAATTCGATTTTCTTGTATATACACATTTAGCAATCGATATCGAAATGCTTCAAATCATTAGTTTAACATATTTAAGTTATTAAACCTTCTTTAGCGCACTTAAGTCTACATAAAGCCCTAATGGCATAACGGCAGTGCATTTAGAAGAATTCCATTCTACATAAAGCCCTAATGGCATAACGGCAGTGCATTTAGAAGAATTCCATAATGTTATAATTTTATATTTAGGTATAAATTCGATTTTCTTGTATTTACACATTTAGCATTCGATATCGAAATGCTTCAAACCATTAGCTTAACATATTTAAATAATTAGCCTTCTTTACAAAAGCCATAACGGCATAACGGCAGTATATTTGGGTAATTTCCGTAATCTTTTATTTAGGTATAAAATCGATTTTCTTGTATATACACATTTAGAAAGTCGATATCGAAATGCTTCAGCTCATTAGTTTAACATATTTAAGTTAATAAACCTTCTTTAACGATCTGAAGTGGGCATATAGCCTTGGAGGCATAACTGCAGTGCACGTAGAAGAATTCCATAATCTTATATTTAGGTATAAAGTCGATTTTCTTGTATATACATATTTAGCAATCGATATCGAAATGCTTCAAATCATTAGTTTAACATATTTAAGTTAATAAACCTTCTTTAACGCACTGAAGTCTACATAGAGCGTTAACGGCATAACGGCAGTGCATTTAGAAAAATTCCGTTATCTTATATTTAGGTATAAATTCGATTTTCTTGTATATACACATTTAGCAAGCGATATCGAAATGCTTCAAATCATTAGTTTAACATATTTAAGTTAATTAACCTTCTTTAACGTATTGAAGTTGATAAAGAGCCATGGCGGCATAACGACAGTACATTTGGAAGAATTCCGTAGTCTTATATTCAGGTATACAGTCAGCGTCTAGCACTCAAAGTGTTTGGTCGTGTTAAGTTCGCTATTATAGTGATTTCAGTGCGGTCTCAGTTCCGTTATTCTCTTTTGCCTCTATTCGTTGATTAGTGTAAAGCTTTGCTTCATATTTGTCATTCACTGAATATTTTTTATTCAGGCTTGGTGAGTTTGTTCAAATTGTGAAATGCCCCTAGGGGCAAGTGCTAGTAGGGTGAATCGTTTTGCACTACTTGCAAACGATTACCCACGCAAAAAGAAAAAACTTTCTAATGGTTCGCCTGTTAAGATTTTCCCCGAACTACCAAACGTCGTTGTGGCAGACCCAAAATTTCTTATTCTAGCATGTGATGATGTTAATAAAAAAATTTCAGACTTCTCATGTTTTGCCGTGCACAAAGCCATACAAATTATCAGCAAAGATGTTATTTCCATATCTGAGCTTAGAGACGGAAACCTTCTGCTTCTAGTAAAAGATATAAAAATTGCCCAAAAATTTCTGGCCACTACGCAACTACATGGGGTATGCTCCGTCAAATTTTCATTTCATGCCTCGCTGAACACAACAAAGGGAACAATATAAGCTCCTTACCTCAATAAAGTAAGTGATGAGGAAATTGTAAAAGAATTAAGCAACCAAGGCGTTACTGCAATACATAAATTCAACAAAGTAGTTGACGGTAAGGCAACTCCCAGTGGGGTTGTTCTCCTGTCCTTCGACTCATACAAACTCCCCAGCAAAATAGATATTTCGTGGCACTCCGTAAAGGTTAGGGAGTACATTCCCAACCCTATGAGGTGCAGATCGTGCCAATTGCTAGGGCACACCGCAAACTGGTGCAAAAATAGTCCGACATGTGTAACATTCTCCTTTCCTCCCCATCACCCAAACGACTGCACTCGAGTTAAGTGTGCCAATTGTTCTGAGCCACATCCGTCATCCTCAAGTGAGTGTAAAAGGTTTAAGCAAGCTAAAGAAATTTTAACTATAAAAACCAGAAATAAATGCTCGATGAAGGAAGCCAAAAATATATATCTAAAGCAAGTCACTTTACCCCCAGCTAACTCCATAATCTCCTACGCCACTGTGCTTTCGTCTCCAGCAAACGCACGTGCTAATACCGGTTCCTCACAAACGGTAATTAATGAGAACAAGGAGAATTCTAGCACCAAATCATCAACTATCATTCATAAATCACCTTCAAATCCAAAAGTCTCCAGCGACCAAACACAAATTTTCTCAAGCAATAGTCTTACTAATCAACAGCCCAATAATCAAAATAACTCTCTTCAAAATTCTACTCAAATCACAGCTAACTACCAAAAAACTCTCCACTCTGATCTCAGCCCAACTAAACAGAAATCAGCTAACCAACAATCAAAGCGAATGCTCTCTAATAAGCAAACTACTCTCCACTCAAATAATAGCTCAGATGATGAATGCTATAACCATGCTAGTACTTCTCTCGGAGATACCACCGAAAAGCTTAAATAGTGCAGCGTCACTCAATAAAGCACAAAAATACTCAACTACTCATACTATGAATAACAACTTTACCAAAGATGACAGTTTTTCGGCAATTGTTTTCTCTCCACCTGCATCAATTAACAGAGTTCTTTCTCTTACACAATTACAGAAAATGTCTGATGATTCGGACAGTTAATGCTCCTTAGTTTTCCGTATATATCAATATAATAATTACTTTCAGCTTCTAATTCCAGCCATTAAATATGTTAACTTTTTTACAATGGAATATAAATGGTTTATTTAATAATTATCATGAGCTTCAGTTACTCATTACTGAATTTAATTCAGATCTTATTGCTCTGCAAGAGACCAATATTGGATATGGGAATACATTTTCAGCACCTTCTCCATACGTAGCATATTTCCACAATACGAATCAAACTAATATTCACGGCGTTGGTTTGCTGATTAAAAAAAACATTTGCCACAAACGTATTCAGATCGAAACTAACTTAAATATAATTGCCCTCCAAATCAAAGCTATGTTAACTTTCACAATGATCTCAGTTTATTTTCCTCCAAGCAGTGCTATTGATTTCCACGAGCTGAAAAGTATTTTGATTTCTCTACCTAAACCACTCATCTTTTGTGGGGATTTTAACGCGTGGAGCCCGCTTTGGGCTCCCCTATCCAAAACCGTAGGGGCAAAAGCTTTGAGGAACTCATTTGTTCACTTGACTTATCTGTCCTAAATAATAAAACACCTACGCACTTCTCTACTCACAAAACATTTACGCATGTAGATGTTTCATTATCATCAACGAATATTTACCCACTCTTTTCTTGGAAAGTCTTGGATGATCTCTGTGGCAGTAATCATTATCCAATAATTTTTTACTTATTTTATTTATTTATTTATTTATTAAATGAAAAATAATAATACAATTATTATCTTACAGAGTAAGAAGCACTAGCTGCCAGGGCTTACGGCTTATTTTTTACTTAAATTGTAACAAAGCAAATATGATCAAGCATGCTCCCAAATTCTTAACTGAAAAGGCCAATTGGGAAAAGTACCATAACTTATGTGAGAAAATTTACAACCTTTATCCCGCCAGCAACAACATCAACAAGGAAGCCGCTCAAGTTAAAAGGGTTATCCTTACTGCAGCTTCTTTATCTATACCCCAAAGCAGGCCATATTTCTCGAAAAAATGTGTCCTTTGGTGGAATAAGGAAATCGCTGAATTGCGAGCCATAAAGAAATCTGCCTGGTATATCTACAAACGTTTACGATCTAACCAAAACCGTCTGTCTTATAAAGCAGCAAACGCCAAATTCAAGTTAGCGGCAAAAAAGGCAATAAAAGAAGCCTTTAGCAATATTACTAGCTCTATTAATCCTACAACTTCACCCAAAGAAATATGGAAAAACCTTAAAAAGTTATCGGGGTCTTACAGTATTTCCAATTTTCCCCACCTTGTGGCAGGCCATAACCCGTCACCATCTGCTAAGGAAGCTGCAAATTTGTTTGCTAAGGACTGGTCTGGTTATTCAAACGATACAAATTTTTCTCAAACTTTTGTAGCTGACAAAACTCGCCTGTTAAGCGAAATATATTTTCCCCCCCCTTAATCTCCTTCTATCTGCAAAAGAAATTGATAATCCAATCACGAAGGAGGAATTTAACAATTTCGTTAACAGGGTTAAGGGCTCCTCTCCAGGACACGACCGCATTACTTACGTAATGATCAAAAATCTCCCAGATTCATTTAAAATGAGACTGATAAACCTATATAACAGCATTTTTTCATCTGGTATTTTTCATCAAAGTTGGAAGTGCGCTTTTGTATCTCCCATCCACAAGCCAAACAAACCGGCGGATAATATATCAAGTTTTCGGCCCATATCCCTACTCGTATGTAATAGTAAAGTTCTGGAGAAAATAATTGCCCACAGGTTGATGTGGTTTGCTTCTAGAAACAAATTGTTAAGCCCTACTCAAGTTGGGTTTAAAAGCGGTCATAGTACCATCGATTCCCTATTAACTTTCGATCATTTCTGTTCGAATGCTTTATCCAGTAAAAAACACATCACAGCTCTTTCCCTTGACTTCCAAAAGGCTTTTGACCGCATTGGAGTACACGTAGTTTTAAGGCAACTAAGAAAGTGGAAAGTGGGTGGCAGAATGTATAACTTTGTCAAAAACTTTCTAACGAATAGAAAATTTATAGTCAGAGTAAATGGCGTTTCATCCGAGATATATGACTTGCAAAATGGGATTCCTCAAGGTTCTCCTCTTTCGGTAGTGTTATTTATTATTGCATTTGACGAAATAAGTCAAATTATAGATAAGTACAAAGTAAGTTACGGGATTTATGCTGATGACGTTTTAATATATACTAAAGAGGACAGCCTTGAAACGGTTCAGGCGATTTTTTGTAAAGTCCTTAATGACATTACTGTCTGGTCAGCTCAGTCAGGAGCGATTATATCATATGAGAAGTGCAATACTTTGCATATCTGTCGGAAAAAATGCTGCCCAAATATAAAACTATGTCATAACAATTTATATGTAAGCAATGTCAGCAGTTTGAAAATATTAGGCGTTTTATTTGATTGTAAATACACTTTTAGGTTTCACTGTAATTATATTAGAAATAAACTTATCAAACGCCTCAATATTATAAAATATTTTTCGTCTAAAAAATCATTTGTTCATACTACTACACTTTGTAATATTGTTAAAGCATTATTTTTAACTGTAATTGACTACGCGCTGCCAATCTATGGAACCTGTGCCAAAAGCAACTTAAATCTTCTCTGTGCTCCATATTACGCAGCGGTGCGGAAAAGCTTACGGGCCTTCACCACTACCCCCGTCGACAACATGCTAACTGAATCCAGACTCCCTAGCATAAATGAGAGAATCGAATACATGACTGCAAGCCTTATATACAAAATTTTATGCTGCAATAACAGCCACCTCTTTGACGAAATACTTAAAGCTTCCAATCGAAAGTATCTTCCCAAGCGGCTCTCAGCGATACACCGTGTACTGATCACAGAAATTAAATGTATCAGTTAAACCAACTCGGAAAGTGTACCCAAACTACCCGCCTTGGCTGCTGTCAGACTTATCAATTGAAACCCGTTTACAAACATTTCAGAAGCAAAACACTTGTCCACAACTTTACGCGCAAAATTTTCTGGAATATAAAGCTGAGCTAAGTCAAAAAGCATTCAACTTTATTTTTACCGATGGTTCGAAAACCAAATTTTCAACCTCATTTGCAGTAGTCTCTGAAAACCTTGATGTTTTAAGAAAAGGTATCCTGCCTAATCATTGCTCCATCTACACCAGTGAAATCTTTGCTATCTATCAAGCCGCCTTATTTGCATCGAAAACCAAGGGCAATTTCTGCATTTGTACTGACAGTCGGTCTGCCATTGATGCCCTCTGGAAATTCAAAAAGGACACCGTAACCCACACCAGGGATTTGCTAATTAAACACAAAAACAAAATTAAATTGATGTGGATTCCTGGCCATTGTGGCATCCAAGGCAATGAACTAGCTGACTCTGTTGCGAAGAGTCTTCACAATAACCCAGCTATCTGCTTTGACACTTTTGAAAAGGCCGATTTGTCGAGACATGTACGGCAGTATATTAACAATAAATCCTTACTAAAGTGGAAAGAATATGTTCACCATTATGCAGATATTAATCCAACAAAAATTAAGCCTACTTTTCCTTCCGATGCTAAACAGTCAGAAATTCTCGTTTTCACAAGACTTCGTTTGGACCACACGCAGATCACGCACGAACATCTTCTTAGTCATGGAGTTTCATTATGCAACGTTTGCGGGGCAATGAGCACATCTGTGAAGCATATCTTGGACATCTGCCCTCGTTTTTCTATTCAAAGGCAACGGATTTTTGGCTTGACTGTTCCATCACAACTTCTTTCCGACACTACAGCACTTAACATAAGCAAGATATCTAGTTTTATAGCCTCATGCAACCTATCTCATTTAATTTAGTTAACCTTAACTGTATAATATTTGTAATCCATAAACGAAATGTAAATTAGTATTTATTTTGTAAAACCAGCTGATGGCTTCGAGCTAGTGCTGTTTTTTTTTCTCTTATTTCCTGTATATTTATTGTGCATGAAATAAATAAATATCTATCTATCTATATTCAGGTATAAAGTCGATTTTCTTGTATATATGCATTAAGCAATCGATATCGAAATGCTTCAAATAACTGGTTTAACATATTTAAGTTAATAAACCTTCTTTAACGAACTGAAGTTAATATAAAGCCATAACGGCATAACGGCATAACGGCAGTGCATTTAGAAGAATTACGTAATCTTATATTTAGGTATGAATTCGATTTTCTTGTATATAGTCATTTAGGAATCGATATCGAAATGCTTCAAATCATTAGTTTAACATATTTAAGCTAATAAAGCTTCTTTAACGCCTGAAGTTAACATAAAGCCATGGCGCCATAACGGCAGTGCATGTAGAAGAATTCCGTAATCTTATATTTAGGTATGTAGTCGATTTGCTTGGATCTACACATTTAGCAATCGATATCGAAAATCTTCAAATAACTGGTTTAGCATATTTAGGTTAATAAACCTTCTTTATCTTACTGAAGTTTAAATAAAGCCATAACGGCATAACGGCTGTATATTTGGGTGAATTCCGTAATCTTTTATTTAGGTATAAAATCGCTTTTCTTGTATATACACATTTAGCAATCGATATCGAAATGCTTCAACTCATTTGTTTAACATATTTAAGTTAATAAACCTTCTTTAACAATCTGAAGTTGGCATAACGGCAGTGGATGTAGAAGAATTCCGTAATCTTATATTTAGGTATAAAGTCGATTTTCTTGTATATACATATTTAGGGTATCGATATCGAAATGCTTCAAATCATTTGTTTAACATATTAAGTTAAAAAACATTTTTTAGCTTACTAGAGTCTACATATAGCCTTAACGGTATAACGGCAGTGCATTTAGAAGAATTCCGTAATGTTATAATTTTATATTTAGGTATAAAATCGATTTTCTTGTATTTGCACATTTAGCAATCGACATCGAAATGCTTCAAACCATTAGTTTAACATATTTAGAATAATTAACCTTCTTTAACGTATTGAAGTTGATACAAAGCCATGGCGGCATAATGACAGTACATATGGAAGAATTCCGTAATCTTATATTTAGGTATAAAGTCGATTTTCTTGTATATACACATTTGGCAAGCGATATCGAAATGCTTCAAATCATTAGTTTAACATATTTAAGTTAATAAACCTTCTTTAACTCACTGAAGTCTACATAAAGCCATAACGGCATAACGGCAGTGCATTTAGAAGAATTCCGTAATGTTATAATTTTATATTTAGGTATAAAGTCGATTTTCTTGTATTTGCACATTTAGCAATCGACATCGAAATGCTTCAAACCATTAGTTTAACATATTTAGAATAATTAACCTTCTTTAACGTATTGAAGTTGATACAAAGCCATGGCGGCATAATGACAGTACATATGGAAGAATTCCGTAATCTTATATTTAGGTATAAAGTCGATTTTCTTGTATATTTCACATTTAGCAGTCGATATCGAAATGCTTCAAACCATTAGTTTAACATATTTAAGTTAATTAACCTTCTTTAACGTATCGAAGTTGATACAAAGCCATGGCGGCATAACGACAGTACATTTGGAAGAATTCCGTAATCTTATATTTAGGTATAAAGTCGATTTTCTTGAATATACACATTTAGCAATCGATATCGAAATGCTTCAAATCATTAGTTTAACATATTTAAATAATTAACCTTCTTTACAAAAGCCATAACGGCATAACGGCCGTATATTTGGGTAATTTCCGTAATCTTTTATTTAGGTAGGAAATCGATTTTCTTGTATATACACATTTAACAATCGATATCGAAATGCTTCAGCTCATTACTTTAACATATTTAAGTTAATAAACCTTCTTAAACGATCTGAAGTGGGCATATAGCCATGGAGGCATAACTGCAGTGCACGTAGAAGAATTCCATAATCTTATATTTAGGTATAAAGTCGATTTTCTTGTATATACATATTTAGCTATCGATATCGAAATGCTTGAAATCATAAGTTTAACATATTAAGTTAATAAACAGTTTTTAGCATGCTGAAGTCTACATAAAGCCTTAACGGTATAACGGCAGTGCATTTAGAAGAATTCCGTAATGTTATAATTTTATATTTAGGTGTAAAGTCGATTTTCTTGTATTTACACATTTAGCAGTCGATATAGAAAGCTTCAAACCATAAGTTTAACATATTTAAGTTAATTAACCTTCTTTAACGTATTGAAGTTGATAAAGAGCCATGGCGGCATAACGACAGTACATTTGGAAGAATTCCGTAGTCTTATATTCAGGTATAAAGTCGATTTTCTTGTATATATGCATTAAGCAATCGATATCGAAATGCTTCAAATAACTGGTTTAACATATTTAAGTTAATAAACCTTCTTTAACGCACTGAAGTCTACATAAAGCGTTAATGGCATAACGGCAGTGCATTTAGAAAAATTCCATAATCTTATATTTAGGTATAAATTCGATTTTCTTGTATATACATATTTGGCAAGCGATATCGAAATGCTTCAAATAACTGGTTTAACATATATAAGTTAATAAACCTTCTTTAACGCACTGAAGTCTACATAAAGCCTAATGGCATAACGGCAGTGCATTTAGAAAAATTCCGTTATCTTATATTTAGGTATAAATTCGACTTTCTTGTATATACACATTTAGCAATCGATATCGAAATGCTTCAAATCATTAGTTTAACATATTTAAGTTAATAAACCTTCTTTAGCGCACTAAAGTCTACATAAGGCCCTAATGGCATAACGGCAGTGCATTTAGAAGAATTCCGTAATATTTTATTTAGGTATAAAATCGATTTTCTTGTATATACACATTTAGCAATCAATATCGAAATGCTTCAAATCATTAGTTTAACATATTAAGTTAATAAACATTTTTTAGCTAACTGAAGTCTTCATAAAGCCTTAGCGGTATAACGGCAGTGCATTTAGAAGAATTCCGTAATGTTGTAATTTTATATTTAAGTGTAAAGTCGATTTTCTTGTATTTACACATTTAGCAGTTGATATCGAAATGCTTCAAACCATTAGTTTAACATATTTAAGTTAATTAACCTTCTTTAACTTACGGAAGTCTACATAAAGCCTTAACGGCATAACGGCAGTGCATTTAGAAGAATTCCGTTATCTTATATTTAGGTATAAATTTGGGACTGACAGACGGACGCAAGAAAACTAGAAGTGGACACAACTTTTAAACTCGTATTACCAACAAATGCAACACTTCAAACCTGACGAACGTAAAAACAAAAAAGAGAAAGACAAGAACAACGAAGGGACGCTATCGCGTAACTGGACGGGAACGACAGTCTGTTAATGGTCATCAAACCAGTAAGACATACATACTTCAATGTGACTCAAGATATTCTAGTGATTTCAAATAAATTCAATTATATCTAAAATAAACATTTTGAAACTTTAAATATAAACCTACAATTGGGGGCTCGCTCGGAATTGAATTTAAGCCAACCGGAAAACATTTGTGTTGCACCAACAACGCGTTTTCTTACATAAAAAGTGATCCAGTGGCATCAACCGACAGATCACAGTACAAAAAACAATAGGTTTTGGTGGCGTCAATCTACGTATCGCAAATGTGCAAGAAAATTGTCTTTTTCGCGAACCTTCTATGAAAGTGATCCAGTGGCATCAACCGACAGATCATAGTACAAGAAAGTGTTTAGTGGCGCAACTGTACAAGAACAATTTTTTGCCTTCGCGAATCTTCTATGAGCAGCAGCATCAAGCATTATAAGTGCGAATGTGAATGCAGCAGTTGTAGCAGAGTGCCGCAGCGATTGTTAGTCAAACCACCAGCAGAGCAGTTTACGTCAGCCGCAACAGCAGCAACAGCATAGCCGTTGTACAATATTTTGAAATTTTGCTGAAAGAAGAGGAATAGACGCTGAAGAAGGAGACTTAGTATAAAAAAAAAAAATCCGAAGACGAAAAGAAGCTGAAGAAGGAAAACTATCCGAAGACGAAAAGAAGCTGAAGAAGGGAAACTATTCGAAGACGATAAGAAGCAGTTGAGGTAAAGTAACACAACCCAAACAAAGAAGAAGAAAATAAGTTAAAGACGAAGAAGACGGAAAATCTAATAAGAAGCAGTTGAGGTAAAGTAACACAACCCAAACAAAGAAGAAGAAAATAAGTTAAAGACGAAGAAGAAATCTAATAAGAAGCAGTTGAGGTAAAGTAACACAACGCAAACGAAGAAGAAGAAGATAAGTTAAAGACGAAAGAGGTGGAAAATCTAATAAGAGAAAGTTAAGGTAAAGTAATTGGACAATGGTAAACGTAAATTTGTAAGAACCCGAAATACGATATAAGCAAAGAGTGTAACACGTTAATGTAAAAAATTTCATTGTAGAAATTAAGCTAGACAAAGTGAATGTTAAAGAATATCAAAATCTAATTGGAAAATCTTTTGTATAATTAATTCATGTACATAACTGAATGAAACGAAATGAAATTTTGTAAAATGTAATATACATTTGTAATATCCGATTGATGTAAATTTCCAAAATATTTGTATTTTAAATTGAAAATTGAAAACTTGTGAATTAATTCATTCTCATTAATAATATTTGAATTTGTGTGTAATTTACGAAAACTAAACTTCACTGTATTCATACGAGTACATTCTGTTCGAATTGTCAGTTGACCTACTAAATAATTTTGATGTAATTCTAGAGAAAATACTTACGCTGTCTTAAACTAAGATATATTTTTAAAATTACTTTATACGTATTTTATATAGTTGATTAACATATATTCTAATATTGTAAACATGGATGCAGACGCTATTTTAAAAATGACAGTGACGACTTTAAAACACAAACTAAGGGAATTGGGACTAGGAGTAAGTGGACGGAAACATGAACTGAGGGAAAGACTTCTCCAACATTTAGGCCTTATTGACGACGGTGACGATGACGAAAATGAAGAGAGTGATTTTCAGTCCAATCAGTCTGAATGTGATTTTATACAAAAACGAACTGAACCATCTGCAAAGGTTGTGCACACGCTTAAAGATATTGAAGAAGGCCTTTCTACTTTTGATGGAACGGATACGTCTGATATACAGAAATGGATCGAACAAATAGAAGAAAATGCAGAAATAGTAAATTGGAATGATGTACAAAAATTCGTTTATACGAAACAGTTATTGAGGGGTGCCGCAAAAGTTTATGTGGGTAGTCAAACCGGGTTGCGCGATTGGAATTCTTTAAAATTAGCACTAACTAATGAATTCGGAAATAAGTTATCCGCAGCCGATGTGCATAAGATGTTAGGGAAAAAGACAGAAGAAGCCGTGTGAATCGTATCGTGAATACCTATATGCTTTGATGGAGATAGGCAAATCAATCCACTTGGATGAAGAAAGTTTGTTAGAGTATTTTATTGATGGCATTCCGGGATCTAAGTATAGTAAAGCTATTCTCTACCAAGCCAAAACTGTGACAGAACTAAAAGAACAGTTAGTAGTTTACGAAAAAATCAAGCAGGAACCAAAAGTTGAAAATCTGAAGAAAGCGGATATAAATGATAAAATAAAACAGGAGAATTCGTTACCATTAAGAATCGATAAGAGATGTTATAAATGTGGTGAACCTTCGCACATAGCTAGAGATTGTCCGTCGAAGCAATTCAAATGCTTTAAGTGCCAGAAGATGGGACACAGATCTTTTGAGTGTAAAGTAATAAAAGGTGGGAACACTGAGCGGGAACACAGTCGTGTAAATTCGATTGACGAACTTGCAAAATTTAATTTAAAATTTAAAAATATACGGATTTGTAATGTAAAAGTGAGCGCGCTTATCGATACTGGTTGTAACTTGTGTTTAATGAGGTACGACACATTTAATAAGTTGGACAGATATATAAAGCTAACAACGGAACAAAAGCAGTTATTTGGTATTGGTGCAGCGAAAATATCAACGATAGGAAGCTTTGATATAGAAGTAGAAATTGATAAGAGTATCGTTGACCTGACGTTTCATGTAGTAGCAACAACCGACATTAGTTACGAAGTGATTTTGGGTAATTTAATATTGAAACATTTCGATATGTTGGTTCGTGAAAATGGGGTTGAATTTAAAGAAAAGTTGTCCGTGACGATTAATAATACAATGAGAGTCAAAGATAATTTAACAAACAATGATGATTTGATGACTAATATTTTTTCAAATTTATGTTTTAACGTTGATATGAATGAACAAGACTACGATTTAACTCATTTAAATAAAAAATCAGCAGAGGCAGTGAAGCAAATGATAAAACAGTATATACCAAAGAAAGACGATAGTTCTCCAGTGAATATGAAAATTATTCTTACCGACGAGGTTCCAGTTTACCAACCACCACGAAGGGTATGTTATGAGGAGCAACAAATCATAGATAAGCAAGTCGCACAGTGGTTAGATGAAGGTATAATACGTCCTAGTTGCTCAAACTACGCTTCGCCTGTTGTACTAGTATCAAAGAAAAATGGCACAAAACGACTTTGTTGTGATTATCGTAAACTAAATTTGAAAATCGTACGGGATAATTTCCCGATGACCTTAATTGACGACGCCCTAGAAAGACTTAGAGAAGCAAACATATTCACGACGTTAGATTTAGCAAATGGTTTCCTACATGTACCGGTAGATGAGAGTTCTCGCAAATACACATCATTCGTAACTCATAGTGGCCAATATGAATTTCAGTATGTACCCTTTGGTATATGTAATTCACCCGCTGTTTTCTGTCGCTACATTCATGCCATATTAAAAGATTATATTCGAGATGGAACAGTTGTTACATATATGGATGATTTAGTAATCCCAGCGAAATCTGAAGAAGAAGCTCTAGAGAAGTTAGGAAAAGTATTGAAGTTAGCTTCTGATAAGGGACTGAGGATAAAATGGGAAAAATGTCAATTCCTTAAGAAGAAGATAGAATTTTTAGGCTATACTATTGAAAATGGCACCATTAGACCGAGTGAAGTTAAAACAAAAGCCGTTGAAAAGTTTCCGTTACCACAGACCAAAAAGGCGCTACAGAGATTCTTGGGCTTAATGTCTTATTTTCGTCGTTTTATTAAAAATTTCGCATTAATCGCAAAACCTTTATCAGACTTAATGAAGAAAGACGCAGAGTTTAAAATGGGTGACGAACACTTAATTTCGTTCAAACAACTGAAGACAGCTCTTATTCAGGCACCAGTTCTTGGACTATTCAATCCTAAAGCAACGACAGAGATTCATACAGACGCATCAATGTACGGTTACGGAGCAATTCTTCTCCAAAAGAACTCCGAAGATCAACAGTTTCACCCAGTTCAATTCATGAGCCACAAAACAACACCTGCAGAACAGAAATATCATTCGTATGAGCTGGAAGTACTAGCTATAGTCGAAGCACTTAAGAAGTGGCGCGTGTATGTGTTGGGGTCAAAGTTCAAAATTATTACTGACTGTAACGCTTTTACCATGACTTTACAAAAAAGAGACGTACCTTTACGTGTAGCCCGATGGGCTATGTATCTTCAGGAATATGATTACCTGATTGAACACAGACGAGGGACACAGATGAGGCATGTAGACGCTCTTAGCAGAATTTCTTGTTTAATGATCGAGGATTCATTAAGGCATCGACTTAAAGAGGCACAAATGAGAGATATGTGGACAAAAGCGGTTCGAAAGATTTTGGAAGAAAAGAGCTACGAAGATTTTTACATCCATAATGATATACTGTATAAAGACCCAGATTTACAACTGATTGTGGTGCCATCACAGATGGAGAAAGAGATAATTGAGATTGCACATCGTCAAGGACATTTTTCAGTGAAGAAAACAAAGGACTGCTTAGAGAAGGGTTTTTACATTCCTCAACTAGAAAAGAAAGTTACGGAAATTGTGAATAGTTGCATTGCCTGCATTGTCGTAAATTCGAAATGTGGTAAAAAAGATGGCTTTTTAGCACCCATTGATAAAGAGGATAAGCCTTTGTTGACGTTCCATATAGATCACGTTGGTCCTCTCACGGCGACACGAAAGCAGTATAATTATATACTTGTAGTTGTGGATGCATTTTCGAAATTTGTATGGCTTTATCCCACAAAAGATACGGGCACTGAAGCAGTGATCGATCGATTGACGAAGCAAGAAACCACGTTTGGCAATCCAAGAAGAATCATTACAGACAGAGGTTCAGCATGTACATCGCACGCCTTTGAGGATTATTGCACAAATAATCATATTCAGCATTTACTTATTACTACTGGAGTACCAAGGGGAAATGGCCAAGTAGAGCGCATACATAAGATAGTAATTCCCATGCTATCAAAGCTTTCGAAAGATAATCCAGATCAATGGTATAAATTTATTGGCAAAGTCCAACAATACATAAATAACTCTCCTCCGAGAAGCACAAAGATAGCACCATTCAAATTGTTAACCGGATGTGACATGAGACTTTCGAACTTACCACGTTTAGACGAAATTATGGAAACGGAAGCTATTGAATCATTCGAGATAGATCGAAACGAAGCACGACAAATAGCCAAACAAAACATTTCGGCAATTGAAGAAGAAAATCGTAGAAATTATAACCGAAAACGCAAAGAAAATCGAAATTATAAAGTAAATGATCTAGTAGCTATAAAACGTACTCAATTTGGACCAAATCTAAAATTGAAAAGAAAATACTTTGGACCGTACAAAATCATCGAAAAGTTATCACAAGGACGTTATAAAGTACAAAAGCTTGATGAAGTTGAAGGACCTAATTTGACCTCGATCGTGTCCGAGTACATCAAACCATGGAGTTCAGAATTCGGGTCGAATCCTGAGTCAGGAGGGCCGAATGTGGGACTGACAGACGGACGCAAGAAAACTAGAAGTGGACACAACTTTTAAACTCGTATTACCAACAAATGCAACACTTCAAACCTGACGAACGTAAAAACAAAAAAGAGAAAGACAAGAACAACGAAGGGACGCTATCGCGTAACTGGACGAGAACGACAGTCTGTTAATGGTCATCAAACCAGTAAGACATACATACTTCAATGTGACTCAAGATACTCTAGTGATTTCAAATAAATTCAATTATATCTAAAATAAACATTTTGAAACTTTAAATATAAACCTACATAAATTCGATTTTCTTTATATACACATTTAGCATTTATCGAAATGCTTCAAATCATTAGTTTAACATATTTAAGTTAATAAACCTTCTTTAACGCACTTAAGTCTACTTAAAGCCCTAATGGCATAACGGCAGTGCATTTAGAAGAATTCCATAATGTTATATTTTTATATTTAGGTATAAATTCGATTTTCTTGTATATATGCATTAAGCAATCGATATCGAAATGCTTCCAACCATTAGTTTAACATATTTAAGTTAATAAACCTTCTTTAACTCACTGAAGTCTACATAAAGCCTTAACGGCATAACGGCAGCGCATTTAGAAGAATTCCGTTATCTTATATTTAGGTATAAAGTCGATTTTCTTGTATATACACATTTAGCAATCGATATCGAAATGTTTCAAATCATTAGTTTAACATATTTAAGTTAATTAACCTTCTTTAACGTATTGAAGTTGATAAAGAGCCATGGCGGCATAACGACAGTACTTGGAAGAATTCCGTAGTCTTATATTCAGGTATAAAGTCGATTTTCTTGTATATATGCATTAAGCAATCGATATCGAAATGCTTCAAATAATTGGTTTAACATATTTAAGTTAATAAACCTTCTTTAACGAACTGAAGTTAATATAGAGCCATAGCGGCATAACGGCATAACGGCAGTGCATTTAGAAGAATTACGTAATCTTATATTTAGGTATGAATTCGATTTTCTTGTATATACTCATTTAGCAATCGATATCGAAATGCTTCAAATTATTAGTTTAACATAGTTATTTAAGTTAATAAAGCTTCTTTTATGCCTGAAGTTAACATAAAGCCATGGCGCCATAACGGCAGTGCATGTAGAAGAATTCCGTAATCTTATATTTAGGTATGTAGTCGATTTTCTTGGATCTACACATTTAGCAATCGATATCGAAATGCTTCAAATCATAAGTTTAAAATATTTAAGTTAATAAACCTTCTTTAACTCACTGAAGTCTACATAAAGCCTTAACGGCATAACGGCAGTGCATTTAGAAGAATTCCGTAATCTTTTATTTAGGTATAAAATCGATTTTCTTGTATATACACTTTTAGCAATCGATATCGAAATGCTTCAAACCATTAGTTTAACATATTTAATTAATTAACCTTCTTTAACTATTGAAGTTGATAAAAGCCATGGCGGCATAAGACAGTCCCTTTGGAAAAATTTCCCCTAATCTTTTATTAGGTATAAATCAAATTTCTTGTATAACACATTTAGCAATCGAATCGAATGCTTCAAATCATTAGTTTAACATTTTTAAGTTAAAAAACCCTTTTTAAACTACTGAAGTCTACATAAACCCTAACGGATAACGGCAGTGCATTTAGAAGAATTCCGTTATTTATATTTAGGTTAAATTCGATTTTCTTGATTACACATTTAGAAATCGATATCGAAATGCTTCAACCATTAGTTTAACATATTTAAGTTAATAAACCTTTTTTTACGTCTGAATTTGGGATAAGGCATGGATGTAGAAAAATTTCCAAAACTTATATTTAGGTATAAAGTCGATTTTCTTTTATAAAATTTTTAGCATCGAATCGAAATGCTTCAAACTTTTGTTTAACATATTAAGTAATAAACTTTTTTACTACTAAAGTCTACATAAAGCTTAAGGATAACGGCAGTGCATTTAGAAAATTCCGTTATTTTTTATATTTAGGTATAAATCGATTTTCTTGTATTTACAAATAGCATCGATATCGAAATGTTCAAACCATTAGTTTAACATATTTAAAAAAATTTAAACTTCTTTAACGATCGAATTTGCAAAGCCATGGGGCATAACGCAGTCATTTAGAAGAATTCCTAATCTTATATTTAGGTATAAAGTCGATTTTCTTGAATATAAAATTTTAGCAATCGATATCGAAATGCTTCAAATCATTAGTTTAACATATTTAAGTTAAAAAACCTTTTTAAAGCACTGAAGTCTACAAAGCTTAACGGATAACGGCAGTGCATTTAAAAAAATTTCCGTTATTTATATTTAGGTTAAATTCGATTTTCTTGTATTACACATTTAGCAACGATATCGAAATGCTTCACCATTAGTTTAACATATTTAAGTTAATAAACCTCCTTTAACGATTAAAGGGGGGGCAAAGCCATGGGGCATAACGCAGTCCTGAAGAATTCCATAATCTTATATTTAGGTATAAAGTCGATTTTCTTGTATATACATATTTAGCTATCGATATCGAAATGCTTCAAATCATTAGTTTAACATATTAAGTTAATAAACATGTTTTAGCTAACTGAAGTCTTCATAAAGCCTTAGCGGTATAACGGCAGTGCATTTAGAAGAATTCCGTAATGTTATAATTTTATATTTAGGTGTTAAGTCGACTTTCTTGTATTTACACATTTAGCAATCGATATCGAAATGCTTCAAACTATTAGTTTAACATATTTAAAATAATTAACCTTCTTTAACGTATCGAAGTTGTACAAAGCCATAACGACAGTACATTTGGAAGAATTCCGTAGTCTTATATCTAGGTATAAAGTCGATTTTCTTGTATATATGCATTAAGCATTCGATATCGAAATGCTTCAAATCATAAGTTTAACATATTTAAGTTAATAAACCTTCTTTAACGCACTGAAGTCTACATAAAGCGTTAACGGCATACCGGCAGTGCATTTAGAAAAATTCTGTTATCTTATATTTAGGTATAAATTCGATTTTCTTTATATACATATTTGGCAAGCGATATCGAAATGCTTCAAATCTTAGTTTAACATATTTAAGTTAATTAACCTTCTGTAACGTATTGAAGTTGATATAAAGCCATAACGACAGTACATTTGGAAGAATTCCGTAGTTTTATATTTAGGTATAAAGTCGATTTTCTTGTATATATGCATTAAGCATTCGATATCGAAATGCTTCAAATAACTGGTTTAACATATTTAAGTTAATAAACCTTCTTTAACGAACTGAAGTTAATATAAAGCCATAACGGCAGTGCTTTAGAAGAATTACGTAATCTTTATTTAGGTATAAAGTTATTTTCTTGTATATACACATTAAGAATCGATATCGAAATGCTTCAAATCATAAGTTTAAAATATTTAAGTTAATAAACCTTCTTTAACGACTGAAGTTAATAAAGCCTTACGGATAACGCATGCATTTAGAAGAATTCCTTTATCTTATATTTAGGTATAAATTCGATTTCTTGTATATTTTCATTTAGCAACGATATCAAATGCTTCAAACTTTAGTTTAACATTTTTAAAAAATTTTA
>JAPZAG010000172.1:0-61768 GCA_027475135.1 Bactrocera correcta | reverse complement strand
GTCACCAAAACGAGCTGCGAAATTTCAATTCAAATTCAGGATTTTGTTGTGAATTCGGCATTTCAATTGAATTGATACGGAAGCGGTGATATGCTTGTTTACTGCTCCTGCCGCAAAACGCACCAGAGATACGCAAACGAGGCTGTCTGCAGTATTAGTTTAAGGCGACCCAGTAAGACAACTTTTGGAAAAAATGATGAATATCAGGAGAAAAAATCAAGACAGAACGGTTAGACTTGTCGAGAGTTTAGTTTAGTTTAATATTCTTTGTCGGCAATGCATTTGCGAGATCCTTTCCTTTAAGTTCCTTTCAAAAGTTATTTTGAGTAAACCAAACATTACCCACATTACGGGCTGGGTTCAAATTTTTTCGAATTTTTCTTTCTACATGGTCAAATTACATAAACAAATTTTATAAAAAAAAATTGCAGAAAAAATTTTATAAAAAACTTTATAAAAAAATTTACAAAAAAAAATTTATGAAATTCATTAAAAAATATATTAAAAAAATTCATAAAAAATTTCAAATTTTATAAAAAATTTGCAAAAAATTTCAAATTTTATAAAAAATTTGCAAAAAATTTTACAAAAAGCTTCATAAAAGTTTTATAAAAAAATGCAAAAAACAACAACATAAAAAATTTAATAAAAAATTTGTATAAAATGTCATTAAAAAAATTCATAAAAAGTTTTATAAAAAATTACAAAAAATTTCATAAAAAATTTTATAAAAAAATTTTACAAAAAATTTTTACCAAAAAATTTTTATAAAATTTCCTTAAGAAAATCATAAAAAGTTTTATAAAAATTTTTTATAAAGTTTCATTAAAAAGTTAACAAAAAATTTCAAAAAAAAGTTCTATAAAAAAATTTACATAAAATTTCCCAAAAAAATTTATAAAAAGTTTACAAAAAATGTTATAAAAAATTTTACAAAAAAAAGATTTGAAAAATTTTGCAACAAAAATGTATAAAATTTCATAACAATGTTTATCAAAATTTCATAAAATTTTTTATAAAAAATTTCATACACTATTTTATAGATAATTTCATAAAAAATTTTATAAAATATTTCATAAACATTTTTATGAAAAAAATTATAAAAAGTTTCATAATAACTTTTATAAAAATTTCATAAAAAATTTTAAATTTATTGTGCTTTATTTCAGTTGCAACCCTTAGGATATTCGGGATAATAATCTCAATAAAGGATATCTTTGCTACATAACCTCAAAAATTCAAATTTATCGGTATTGTTTGAACTAGCATCAAACAAAACTCAAATAGTTTTAGCGAACGATTCCAAGTTATATTATATAAAACGATCTCAATCATAGAAATCTAGTCACGTTCCAGTTACCCAGACTTCACGCTGGTGAAAGTGACTTGACGCATCAGTTTCCGTCTTTTTCTTCTTTGTAGTACTTTCTTTTTTGTATATTTAAGACGGTCTATTAAATTATTAACGAAAGTCGATCCTCTATTCAAGTCACAGAAACACTCCCCATTAGATGTCCAAGTAATCGATTATACAAAATTTTAGTTTCATAAAATTTTTTCCCTACTAAAATGTGCAGAAAATAACTAACATTTCCTACAGGCATGCAAAGACAGAGCATAGTCTACAGCGAGTACAATCAGACGCCGCCAAGAGTGCTGTGTGTAGCATGACTTTGTTCTACGCCCGTGTTTGTTGGCTCAAAAATCGCAATGATTTTTGACTTTCCCATTTTTTCGCCTACAATAACATAACTACAGTTTGTTGTTTTTGTAATTGATAGTGTCGTTGTTGTGTGTGCGTTATTTTTGGCCGTTCAGGCATTGCAACGCTGTCACTCTCTCCAAACTCCTTATTCTCATTGTCACCACTGCGCCAGTATAGCCTCCGGCTACAATTTGAACAACATCCCAGCTGATTGCTTGACTAACTGACTGAGCAACTGACAGAGGTGGAAAGTTTATTTCGGATTATCAAATTTCGTTATAGTTGTGTTGTTTGTGTTCGGTTATCGGTTCGTTGCTGTATTTAACAATTTCATTGTTATTTCACAATAAACGCCATTTCCTTCGTAGTAATTTATTTGTTAATGTTTGTTGTTTTTCGTGTAGTTGTCTTTGTCCATGTTGCTTTCGTTGCCGCTTTTGCCATTTCCTATTGTTTGCTTCCGTCATTCACTATTCGTTGAATTGTTTGCTTTGATTCCACTTGCCAGTCGACAGACAACAAAATTCAGTTGACATTCAATGGTGTGGCGTGACGTCTACCGCTGTCGGGGTACATCATCAGACTGTGACTAAATGCCGCCGAGTGCCGAACAATACCTTTAATAAATAGCTCATTCGGAGCACTTTGTTATTATTTGGAAATTAATGAAGTTAATTAATTACTCTTAAAGTGTTATTTGGATTTCAAAATGGCTAAGAGATTTTAGATAGCACTTTTAACTCTAAGAAAAGAGACGCCAGTTATCTTTTTCGAGCATGAAACATAAAACCGGCATGTATTATTCCTAATAAGGTTATATATTTTAGTTGTTGGATTCGATTACCCTACGTTAGTTGTTCATTACACTTTGGTCAGATATCGTATCAGCAAAGTGAGTGATTTATCTCTCTTTATATGGATAGTATTGCTATCTTCTAGCCTTTGCTCCCATTTGTAGCATGCGTCCTGGTATTAGCGACCAATCTAGCGATCTACTTTTTCTCTGTTTCTTGAATTTCTAGTGAAGTTTTATCTTTTTGCAAAGCCACGTCATGTTTCAACATTGTCTGCTGAGAGTTGACCGCCATTAAAAAGCATTTCTTATTATATAAAAGGGAAACAACGATCTTTGTTCATGGTTTCAAAGAAAGGGTTGTAAGACCGATTCGTTATTAATAGATTTATGTTAAAAGCAATTTTTATACCGATATCACCATTTTATCCGACTGAGAAAAGTATACGAATACCATCAATCAAGTACTAATAAATGAATTAGACCATCCGTTCCCACGACAGTAGGGTCTAAGTAACCGGAACAGAACCGGATTTTTAACCGGCCAAGGACTGTCAACTCCGCACTACAACAATAACCACCCCATCCAAGCATATATAGTATATAGCTCTCTCGAATTTTTGGTTGAATTTCCGCTATCGGACCGTGTAAAACTTTCCGGAAAAGACTTAACTTATTGCGTATTATTTCTTAATTTATGTCAATTCCTCTTATTAGAAATGGTAGTTTTTTATATTAGAGAAGCTGAAAAAACAAAAATGGGGTCCACTCAGGGCACTGAACTCCTTAGTCATACTCCTATTGTTGTCACTCTACTTAAACTTCGCTTTTCAACTTTTACTCACTGTGATCCCAACTTCACTTTTCTCAAGACATTTAGTGCCAACCACATAATAGTTTGTCTTAAATTACTAAACTTTAACATAAATTAGTTTTTTTCCAAAGCAAAACGTTGTTTTAATCAAATTAACAGACTTTGTGTAAATCAAACAAAAGCAGAAAGAATGAAAGATGAAAGAGAAACCGAAATCTCACTGAATACAAAGCCACAATATAATGTGATATATCCAAGCATGCAAACTGCTTTTACTACGCCATGTCTTCAAAGCACGAAACCATCAATATTCAAAGCAAAAACAACACAAACAATGAATGAATGAAGCTTGAGGCGATAAAAATCAAAACTTCGCTTTGGTCATTCAATCAAGATAGCACAGCCAATTCATTTAAGGGAAAGCAAGTACAGGGGGCCAAAAGGGTATTTACACACCCCGTTGATATAAAAAGGTACTACATACATATACATATGTCTGCACATAGAACATTTGAATATATATAGTTTTTAAAATTAACATTTCAATTTCACAAATGATTAGGACATTACTCCTTTTGTGTGGAAATTAATTCGGTTATGAGTAATTAGATTGCCTTCAGAATAACTATTTCTTAAAAATAATACTTATAGCGAAATTAGTTGATTAAAGGGAAGGACATCATGGCACAAGGTATTTTTGTCATAGAAACCTTTCTTTCTATCCATCTATTGAATTCTACCAGCATCTTCCAAGTCGAAAGACTGAGTATAGAGCTGGACTGTAAAGTTCCATTGAATAACTATGAAAGGATACAGAGAGCAACCGCATGCACAGTTGCCGCAGATTAATTTCAATGAAGGCAACAAATGCAGGAAAGCTTTAAGCTCACTGGCAGATCAATTCCACTCTTCCATAATTTGGGTTTCCAATCGTAGGACAACGAAATGTTGACAAAGCTAGGAGCCTCTTTCGAATCTGAGGCGGATGCTCGCTGGGAATTGTCATAAGAAAACAAGCAGATATGGCCTAAGTACGGGAGGAATATAACCAAGGACTTACTAATAGATCCAGAAATGTATGTAGAGCTACTATAATCGGGCAGTGGTCTTTGGGAGAGCATGCGGTAAAAAATGACCTGGCTTATAATAGTTTTGCCGCAGCTACAAGCTGGAAAGAATACGGTAACTGTCTTCCATTTTCTCTGTGAATGCTCAGCTTTACCACAAACCCGACACAAACTACTTGAAGCCCATCACCAAACCTTAATGGCTGTCTAGAAATGCATTACGGATGTAAGTAGTTTCATTGAGAGCAACAAATCGTTTCAGTGCATTTCATGAGTCGAAATAGCAATATCATAAAGGTCCTACGAATGCATCAAAATGGTGTGCCCACCGCTAATTGGGTCCATGATGACAGCGTTCGTAACTACCTATAACTTTTTCGTAGAATGTGGTAAAATATATAGGTAATGTAAGTAGATATTTGTGATCCGTGAATATTTATGTGGAGTGAAAATAAGAATAAGAAATATATTATATATGTATATAACTACATGATTTTTTCTTGTTAAAATGAAGAACGAACATAGAAATAAACTATGTATCCATCCGAAAATTTTCAGATGCTGATTTTGAGACGTAAACAATTTTCTTTTTACCCTGGCATATTGTATCGAAATCCTTAATAGTACCTATCATCATAGCCAGTTCCCTAAGCTGTACAAGTCCGCTCAGCTGCTAGTTAAAGTGCTTTAAGAATTGAATGACAGAGGAGCATCTCAAGCCCTGGAATATCACAACAAAATTATGTTGGATAGTGTAGATTTCCGATAGAAGAAATTTTTTTATTTTAATAAAAAACAAGAGATTCAGTAATATCTCTCTAGATCCCACCGTCAAAAACTAGACTCATAAACCTTGGGCTTCTACGAATGCGAAGTTTTTTTCTGTTTGACACTGAATATCTTCCACAACTTCTAATTTTGCAATCGATTGGGCAATAAATTGAGCATAACAATAGAAATGAAAGTAGAAGCTTGAATTAAAACTTTTTGTATAATTTTTGACTCATAGCCGACTTGATTCTGGCAGATTTATGAATTCTGAGTTTAGTTTATTTCAATTAGACTCCGTTTGTCATTCCAAGGAATTCAACTGATATGTAGAGTTCATAATTATATTCTTTAGACTATTTTCCTTTTATTGAAACAGATAATTTTTCAACACAAATCTTTCTTCAACCTCAAATAAAGTTAGTATGATTCTCAAAATTTATTTTGAATTATCATCATGCCGGCTATAATATCTCCTGATATTCCCCACAAATTATACACCCGTACTGACTTTTACAAATATTTGTGCCTAGTAATAAGTACTCAGGGTATTTAGGAGAAAATTGAATTTCAGCTAAATTTACGGTTATAAGGAGATTTCTTATGAATTAGCAAAGCACAATGCTCCGTAAGGCTGACTGAGAGCAGGAGCGAGCTAAATAGTTTTGGACTGTCTGACTACACACATACACACTTGTGTTTAATTGAACGTTCAAAGGAACAATTTGTGCATTCAGGGCTAAGGTATGGTTATATGTTAGTATTTTCGGATGTATGTGTGTGTATGTAGAGCTAACTCAATTATAGTTAAACGTGCACGTTCATAAATGCAATTAATCCACTATATAGCAAATTGTTGCTGCTGGCAATTGATGGGTTGCTTCATGAATGCATGTAGAAAATTGAATTACATGCCAAATTATGATTACAAATGTTGTGGAATGCCTTAGGTCCAAGGGACGTTGAAGTGTAAGTAAAGTGGGTAGCACTCTTAGAAGACCAACTGGGCTTAGTTTCTTCTAAAGCTTGTCATAGATATTATGATATATAGTATTTAAGATATATTCAGTGTTCAACAGTGCCCGTTTAAGGATTTGATCTGTGCAAAATTTGTATTATTTATCAGTATTAAGGGTATATACGGAAGCTGGTCTTTCAGTTTTTGAGATATCGATCTGAAAGTTTGAATATGGCCTTTTAGTCCTTAAATGATTATAATTTGTCTCAAATGCCGATATCGGACTACTATATCATATACAAACTAAGCGATCAGAATAAAGTTATTGTATGAAAAACTTTTTTATTTGGCAGGATATCTTCACGAAATTTGATATGGATTATTGAGCAATGCAATACTTTAATCCCTGATCATATCACTCAAATCGGATCACTATAGCATATAACTGCCATACAAACTGAACATTTGGAAACAAGTGCTTGTATGGAAAAGTTTTTCTTTTTAAGAGATATCTTCACGAAACTTGGCACAGATTATTGTCAGAGGTAACGCTTTGATCACTGAATATATTATTGAGATCCGATCACTAAAACATATAGCTGTCTTACAAACTGACTAATAAAAATTGAGATAAAGATATTTTTGTACAAATGTTTGCTATAAAAAATTCAGCTGTGAAGGGTATATGTTTCAACGCAGCTGAAGTTAACGTTTTTCCTGTTTTTTAAATTTTATTTCAATTTTTTAGGTTAAGTCGAGGAAATAGAAAAATCATTGAATAAGTATGTGACCTTCAGAAATTTGGCACTTCTTTTATTCTTGGATTTAATACACAACAACAAAATAAAAATATTTATATTTATTTACAAAAAATTTAATTCCACAGAAAAACAGTAATCCCACTTATAAGCCCACTTGACAAGAATATGAAAAAATTACAAAAAATACCCAGAAAGTCTGCGAAAGTAAAAGATAATATAAATTGCCAATATCAGCAAATCCAATTATTTTGTAATAACAAATCATGCATCTTTGCAGCTTAGAGTAAAAGATAACAAATATGTTGATATACAAGGGTGCATACATATTCACATGCATACATACATACATATATATGTATGTATAAATGGTATACTTTGTTTACACAAGCAATTCAGCAACCAATCAACCATCCAACAAAATCCATGCAACAAGCCGAAGCAAATCGAGTAATCCTTCCTACAAGCTGGCCCACATCAACGATCATCAAGGATATCTCACATCAAATGTCAGACTTAACCGTTGACCATGAAAAAGAGGATATGGCTATTAACTTGATGCTTATTAAGTGCATGAAAGCGCACATACACAAAGCGGGCATGCGAAGAAATACATTGTATGGAGTGCTCGTATGCGAGGAGCTCTAATATATATGTATATGTCTCGTAGGTATAAAAGAAATATGTATCGAAATATATACGAGAGGCGTAAAGCTGTATGTGTGTATTGAAAATAGTCCTTCCATTGTCAAAGATAGCAGACCATAATAAAGGACGTTTCTTGATAGATTTACTAAATCTTCGAAATAGTGAAGTTTTTAGATCGTAGTAGGTATGTACATAAATACATATATAGGTAAATAAAGGGACTAGTATTATTGCCTTTTATGTAGTTATGTTTTCGTCAGATGCCTTTAGATTGATTGGAGCTTCGTTTGCTAATTACTGGACATATGTCACCCTTTTTGACATACTAAGTTCTTATGAAAAAGGCGGAACCCGTACTACAACCCACTCCATTTTATACAATAAGCTTACAATTTGGTCTGTTACCGATTATCTTAAGCTGCTTGAAGGTGATATTGGTAAGAAACAATAAATTATTTGTATACACAGAAGACGAAATTATTAGAACCATAATTTTTCCTTCACCATATTTATCATCAGAGAATGGATAGGCCTTAGAGAAATTAAACAATTGTCCAAAGTTTTAAAACCTGTATTATATTAATGCTAGCTGAAGCTTAAAGCTCAAAGTGTGAAAAAGCTTTCCTATAGAGCTTTTAGAAAGCTTAGTGCACATTTAGACGTATTTTCAGTCTAATTAATAAAAAAAATAATTATATCTTACAGTTGGTCAAAATGAAACGGGTTCGAAAAATTGGTTCATAGACCCTTCTAAGAAAAGCTCTCCAAGTATGAGCTCTTAATTGTAAAGGGAAGCTCCAGTTCAATTATTTGCTTATTAGCAGATAAAAATTAAGCATCCAACTACTTTTTGGAGCCACCCTAATATGTATATCTATTTTTGTCTTGGAATTGACACCATAGCGATACTAACGCTAATGTGCTTAAACCCCATAACTCTGTTGAGCTTTTAGCTAGTCATCCCTTTATAATTTCTCCTACACAATATTCATAATTTTGGATATTCATCATCCGTGAAGTTATCGGAAAAATTAAAATATTGTTTGAAGTCTTAGCTCTAAAGCAAATTGAGCAGAAGCTTTTCTATAGAGCTTTTTGAAAGCTTTGTATAATTTTCGTCAAATTGTGGGTCTAATTTTTATCAGTGAATATTTTTATTACAATTTTCTCTTAAGAATCAAGAGTGCTGTACAAGATGAAGTATTGAGATCATAAAAATAGCAATTAAAGCAAGGATTTGTATTAACTAATATTGAGCTTAGAGCTTAATTTAGACTTTTTTGTTCCTTTAATTGAGTTGTTGAGATTTCTGTCTCTTCCTGTAATTCTTTATTTGAGTCTTCCGCTTATTTTTTGATAATATTTAATTTAGTCTTTATTTTCACATCGTCTGTGATACTATATATTTACATATATATTTATTTTTTATTGTATGGTATGTTAGAACCTTTTACAATATCAGATATCAATCATAGACACAGTTTCAGTGAGTTATCACTTTTCGCTTTGATGATATTTCTCAAGCAATGCTTGGAAAATCTCAAAAAAATGGAACCGATCTCATTTTGAATATGATATTATGAAACATCCTTCTAAAAAACGCAAGAAGAAGTATTTAAAATCACAGAAACCAAATGGAACAGTGTTGTAATCTCAAAGTTGGATGTTCCCATACCAATTCTAATATCACTACAAACAATTTCCACGAATCTAACCATTATTCTAACCATTATGGATGGATGCCTAATAGCCGGCGTCTAACGGTCGGCGACCCTCGCTTACCCAAACCAATTCCCTAAATTAACTGCTGTGCGACAGTGGGGACATGCTAACACAGTGGGTGTTCCATCTGCGTAGGTGAAATACTCACAACAATCACATTAGCCACACATTTCACGTGATTTATGTGTTTCGTTGAATTTTTTGCAATCCAACCTAATAAAAATCATAATGCGAATAATGAACCGAACATAACGGAAATGAGAAATGGCAATGTGAATATTGGAATAAAGGAAAATTGTCATTTTGTTACAATAATAAACAAAAAACGAAACGGCAATTGCAAAACAACAACACATACACCACAGGAGGTGAATCGAAAGAAAAACAAGAGATTAGATAAGTGAAGACTGAACTGAAGACGTACTTATGTATTTGTGTGTACTTCTGTTTGTATGTGTGTGTGCATGTAAGGTAATCTATGGCGATGCGTTAACGATGTGAAGGTTGCGTAACAAACTTCCGTTATGGCAACATGCAGTGCGCGGTGATGAATGATGAGGTTGCTCTAAACTTGAGCACTATGATTTGTGTTGCTTATCAAATATAAATAAGTAGCTAAATGTATGTATGTATACGTGAGTGTGTTTACTTTGTGCTTTTTATGTGAAAATAAGGTTTTACGATTTGCTGAAGTGCGTTATGGAACATTCCTGCGGTTTTCATAGCACAGCGCTAGGCGCAGCAACTGGGGGGCTTATCATATAAATTATGTGAACATATGTACTCTCAAAGGTATTCGATATATACATATATTATAAACGACAAGTACTTTTGCATTTTAGGTTATGTTTATAAAAGTATATCCCTTATTATTATCTGGAGATATAACAAAATTTACTTATTTTTAAATTTTCGCCAAAAACTATGCTACATTCCATAAAGCCTCAACATAGCATATACTTATGTATGTGCTTACATAGGCAAAATTTCAACTTATGCTAACAAAAACAAGTTTTTTTAATATATAAAATCTATTAGAGAAGAGTGCAAGGAATTTTTGTGAAATTCAATTAATTTACACAGCAACAACAATAAAATTACGAAGCTTATGAGCACATACGAGTACATACATTCCATATATCCTATATAAGTACATGCCGATTTGGGCTCACCGGCAATTAGTATGTTAAAATTGTCGTTAAGAAGTGGAGACTCATGATATGTGAAAGTTGGTAAATGGGAGTGAAAAAACTGTGTTGGACCAGAGGTAACGAAAAGCTAGACAATGAACAAGACAAAATAATTTTCAGCATAATTGCACCTGTAGTTGCAGACAACAATAAAAATAAGCAAAAAAAATTTAAATAAAGACAGACAGCCGGCGCTTGAATGGAGCTGGCTACGGTGCCTATGAAAATGATGTTGATGTGAGTGAGCCAGCAGCTTCACCTCAAAAACCGCACGTCGCATGCTTTTCAAATTAAAAATGCCAGCGAAAATTTTATATTGTTGGAGTTACTTGTGTGAGCACTTTTAGCAACAGGTCAGAAAAATGTGTGGATATACGTGTGACCGTATTTTTGAGCGGCAATGCGAGGCATCCATAAAAGCTCCTCTATTTGGTTCAACTCATAAGATCGGTAATGCTAACTTAACCTTAAATTTATGTCTATTGTTAGAAGGTGTTAGTAACTCTTCAAAAATATGTTTGGTTTCCCAAAAGCCTAATGCTACAAAGCTTAAGACCTTGGTGATCTAAAATTCAGTAATATTTCTTTTCAAAGTTAATAAGATATTGTGTAAAGCGAAACCTTCCTACTTCACTACTACAAAAATCATTAATATTTCTCTTCAAAAGTCTAAGGTTACCTTAAAGTCTAAGGCTATAAAGCCTTTCTTTTCAAAATTGATAAAATATTGCGTAAAGGAAACCTTCCTACTTCACTACTGGCAGCCGAACGAAACTGTAACTCCACAAATTAATTTTTTGACCACATTGTACTAGTTCCGAACTAGTCATTAGCGCACTGGAACTTCCTCTGCCTGGTTCAAAAAGGTATATTAATTTATATCTTTATTCCAGTTTATACTTTATAAAAGCAAGTGTGTGTTATAAATTTTTTCGCATGCTCAGCAAAGTCTGGAGCAAAAGATGATTTCAGAAAAGGGAAAACACAACAGAAAGCCTTTCATAGACGCGTGGAAGTTGAAAAAAGTAAACGGCATAAACCGAAACAGCGGTTAGGTGCTGAATTTTTTGAATACCACGACAAATTGAGTTGTAATTAATGAAGAGTTAAGTGGCGACGACGACAATGATGACGATGACGGAGCAATTTTTATGCAAAGTTGTCGTTGGAAATTGTTGTATGCACCGTTATTTTAAGGAACGGATGTAAGCGCCATATTTACAGTGAATAAAGCTTTCAGGCGAAAGTTAAATTTACTTTACAACTATAATATGCCATTTATTTTTTAATGGATTTCTAGGATGGATATTGCATCTTCGAAAATAGTGGGTAACCGAAAAAGTATTTCTAACCAAACTATAACTTCTTTTTTTTTATTTATAATGAACTTTAATGGACCAAATATAGTATTTACTATTTTGGTCGATCAATTTTTGCCATTTTTCTGCCAGAGACATTATTCCATCAGTGTAAAACCTTTCTGGTTTCTCGGAGAAAATTTTCAAAAAGAAATTTTTAAAGGCTTCTCTTGAAGACAATTTTCTCTAATTAAGGGAGTTTTGCATTAACCGAAACAAATAGTACTCCGATGATGCAAGGTCAGGGCTATATGGTGGATGCATTAAAACTTCCCAGCCAAGCTCTCGCAGTTTTTGCCAGAGTCATCAAAAATGTGAATGGTCAATCGTTGTTCTGATGGAAGACGAAGCCTTTTCTGTTGATCAGTTTTGGCCATTTTTTTCGATTGCTTGCTTCAATCTCATCAGTTTTTGACAGTAAAATGTAGAATCAATCGTTCGACCAGGCTACAGCAGCTCATAGTGAATGACTGCTTTCCAATCTCACCAAACTTTCAGCATAACCTTACGAGGCGTCAATCCTGGCTTTGCGACCATTTGTTAAGCATCACCACACTTGGACCATGCTCTTTTTCGCTCATTATTGTCGTATTTGATCCAGTTTTCGTTTTCTCTTACCATTCGCATCAGAAATGGTTTGATTTCATTTCGTTTCAGCAAAGAACCGCAAATGTTTATTAATGAAATCTTTCTCAGAAAATTCATGTGGTATTCAAACATCCAGCTTATTTTTGTAGCTAGCCTTCTTTTAAAGGTTCAAAACCGTTTGATGATGAGTGTTAAGTTCCTTAGCAATGTCATAGCTGCTTATGTACAGTCCTGGTCAATCTTTTCCACAATTCTATCGACATTTTCAACGATAGGGCGACCAGAGCGGGGTGCATCTTTCACATCAAAATTTCCAGCACGGACGTGAGCGAACCATTATTGTGCTACACGAACTGATATAGCATCGTCTCCGTAAACTTTGAAACTTAAAATCTCACATTTCCAACACTATGTGGTATGACACAATGTTATTGGTAGCACTAAAGATATACTGTATCTATTGATAAAATACGAAAAGACTCTTTCGACACACAAGTACAACATATATCCACATAAAAATCAAAAACTATTTTTTTACACTAAAAATAGCGCATCATCTTCAATTCCTTACCATAAAAAGCCTCTACATTACCTTACATAGTCGACGAGACTAGCCTAAACTAACCTTAAACTTTAACTGAAACCTTTGTGAATGCTCGCAATTCGACTATTGTCTTTTCCAAAGCATTTGTAAAGCTAAATCATAACAAATAAAATAAATAAATGTTATGACGACGCTAATGAGTCATAAGACAATGTGAAATATTAAAGCATATTAGTCTAGCTGCAACAACAAAAACACCAAGATTTGTGCAGTTGAGTTGAGCACAACAGCCTGCTAAATGCTCGAGTTGAAGCAATAAAGCATGGCACTGCAGATGGCCGTCGCTTTCTCCCGCCGAATTCCACTGGCAAACGTTTTCCATCAACGTGCCTTTAGTGCGACAGCCAACAGTCAGTCATGAGGCTAGCTAACCAGCAAGTGCGCCAGCAATGTAAATTGCTAATAATTTTCAACAAAAGCACATTCATCAGCATTAGTGGCAGTGGCGACGGTGGCGGTGGCGGCTGGGTCGCAGGTCCTTTTGCTCGCTTGACAGTTTATTCAAATTTCGGAGGATTAGCCGTCTGCGTGGAGTTAGTCCGTGTGATTATGTGTCTCGAACTAAAAACGGCAGTTTGTCTTTGTGTGAGTGCTATGTGTCGCTTGCTGGCTGCTTTACGCCCTTGTTTCCTTTCTGCTCTGTTCACTGTGGGCCACGTGGTGTTCGTATTTGCTTAGCGAATGTCCTGTCATTTATTTTGCCTACGAGTTCAAGTTGACTTAGCAGCAGCGAGTAGCGAGTGGTGAACTCCTACTTTTATTTGGTGGGAATTTTATTTCCTATTCATTTATTTGTTTTTTTTTTTTTTAAGATTTTCTCTTCAGTTTAAAAATGATGCAAATATTTCAACAGAGCTGATTTCCTCTTGTTGGCAAGAACAAAAGAGATCAGCATAGTCTCGCAGTACACGCTACTAGTTGTCACTCTACTAGTTGTTTGGATCAACAATTCTGTTCGCTAGTTTGTAGAGATTTAGGCGAGCGATTTTTCTGTTTTTGTGTCACATACATACATACATAAATGTGATGTGTCTGAAGTTAGTTGGAACCAACTGTTGATTTATTTTAGAAATCATCATAGAATTGCAAAAAAATTAAGGTTTTTATCACGACGGAACAAAAAGAATTAGTTGACAAAGAGAAATGGTCTATACATCATACATAGATTGTGCACAAATATTTGTCGTCCTTAATAGATGTTGATGGGACTTAATACTTCTTGTCGATTTCTTGTCCAAGCGGCAATTATTGTCTTAATAATCTCACATCGCTTTACAACAGAGAATCTTTAATAGCAATCCCAATCCCAAACCTTAGAAGCAGAGAGATGGTAGATGTAGTGCAAGCATGGCAGTTCTGGCACGGAAAGCTGGTGCATACACAATGGGTTCCAGAGCACAAAAGAATTACCTCGCTTATCGTAATAGCTGATGAGATTGCCAAAAGTGACAACCGGTTGCCTACCAGAAATGTGGAAGTCACTAAAATCTGTCTGACAGACTGATCAGGGTAAGATGGAATGACTAAAGAACATGCAGGATCATCAAAATCATGAGCTAGAGCCCCAAAGGAAAACATACACGATCTCGAAAAGACAGCAGGACGGTTAAGGTCATATATGTAGGGTATATACTACAGGGTTTTAGGGTATAAACGAAGATCTTGGCGTCGATCGCAGCAACCCGGACTGACTTACAGAACGACTTGGAGCAGTTTACGTCGGAATCTTAAATTACAAAATACAGCTTGTACAAGAACTGAAGCCGCTCGACCTTCCCAAGCGACATGACTTCGATCTATGGGCTCTTCCAAGAAGTTCTGAAGTTTTCGAGCCAACTTTTATGCAGCAATGAGGCCAATTCCTGTCTCAGTGGATACGCAAACAAAGAAAATTGCCACATTTGGAACCTGAAGGGATTCAAAAGCTGTAATTTCATCCAGAAAATACTACGGTTTTGTATGTTTGTGGGCCGGTGGACTCCTCGGTCCATATATCTTCAAAAATTCAATAACTTAATCGTCAATAGCGTCAGTTATTGTACCATGATAACCGACAATTTGATACCGGAAATTGAAGCTTGTGATCTCGGCGACGTTTGTATGCAACAAGAATTTCACGTTTTCACGATTGGCCACCAACATTGTGTGATATCACACAGTTAAAATTTATCCTGTTGGGATTTCTAAAATTTAAAGTGTATGCAGGCCCTGGAGCTAAACACCATCCGTGTCATTCACCAGTTACCAGTCGAAAAGCTCGAGCGAGTAATCGAAAATTGGACTGAACGGATGGGCCATCTGAGATGTAACCGTCGCCAACATTTGAAGGAGATGAGTAGTCTTCAAAAAATAAATTCCAAAGAATTCTTTCGAATGACAATAAACATTTCGTATTGAATTTGAAGTTTCTGTGTTTTTTCTTTGAAGAAGTAGGGAACCTGGAAATGGATCACTCTTTGTAATTGCAAAATAAAATATATAATGAAAATTATTTTAATGATTCTTCAAATACCTTCATTATATTCAAAGTTTAATATAAGAACATCATCTAAATAATATTTCAAATCACTTTCACTCCTCAAATTTATTATAACAAGGAACATAGAAATCACTAAAGTTAAGGTCAATATGTCATTGTTGCAGGGTTAAAAGAAATTGAAACTTTCTCTTCAAACAGAAAAAGCACGTAAATATTTCTCCAAACTTAATTAAGTTAATTTGCAAAACGGTACAAAAATACTTGTGATACAAATGCAATTAATTCTGTATTCATGAGAGGACAGTTCGGTATAACCAAAGGTTTCAGTCCCACAAGCACAACAAAGATATTCGAATATAATACACTAAAACACTGAAGAACAAAATGATAGTAACAGGCTTGAACTAATTATCCTACGCTAGAAAATAAAATTATATTAAACGTAGACAAAATAGAAGAGGAATAGCCAACCTTTTGGTCAAAATTTTAAAAAAGCAATATTTTTTTTAATAATCCATTACTTTTGGTCGCGCAGTGTATTAAGCGAGATAAGAAACCTAATTTCTAAATATATTTGTACGTAAACTATAGAGATTTTACAAGTCCGAGTCAATTGCAGCATTGCGCAACCCCATTTCAGCGCCTCACCTCCACTCGTTTCTCTCTCTTCTCCTTCCGCTCTTCATAAGCCAGGCGTGTCCATGTTTGTATGCTAAAAATTGGTGTACAATTGAAATTTCCAAGCACATTCCGCAAACTAATAAAAATTAAACAGAAAACCACTACTACTTAGTACCAAAACCGAACGCATGCATGCTTGCCATCCCTCAGGATGCCCTCAAAGTATGTCCCAAAAAAGGATGTACACAAAACTGGCAAAACTACAATTTGTTCAAAATTGTTATGCAAATTACGTGTGCCCAAGTAGATCACGCACGCAAATGGCACACGAACTGGGTACACTAAAATCGCATGAAGGAGTGAAGATGAAGGAGTAAAGATGAAGGAATTGACCAACAAATAAATATGAACCCAAAAAGTGAAGCGCACTGGACATTTCCGCTAATATTTATGTTATGAATACAAAACAACAGAAATACGGTGAATGATAAAGCAAGTGTAACAGAAAAAGGACTAGTTCAGAAACCATTTCTAAGAGACTAACTATGGCCTAGTTTAAGACGAAGTTGAGAGTGTTATAAGTAAAGGAAAGAGTAAAAAGATGATAAGAAAAGTAAGTAATCTTCTCTCTCTTCTCTTGCTCTCTTCGCTATTTTAGAAGCACTGAGAATGATAATGGAGAAATCGAATGCTTAGTATGCATAACTTTGCGGCGTAAAATGACATTATTGGTTTTCGGAAGTATCTCGGAGGATGGAGTCATATGTAGAAGCTCACGCAAGTTAAGAAAGATCTCTGAACGCCATTTACTTTGGAGTTGGAAAGGATTCCCCCAGGATTATGCGCTAGGTTTGGGACCCACCACGTAAAAATGCCCTAACGCCGCTGTCGTAAACTCGGCTATACCGCTGTCTACGCCAATAAAAAAATAAAAAGACGTATTTAAAAAAAGCTTCATGGTTTTTTAGAAAGCTCACGTCGCACACGACAAGGAATTTGAATTGAAAAATTTAGAAGAGGAATCAAGTGCGAAAACTTCAATTCCTGATCCCTAAAAAACCTTTCAAATTTTGTGTAAAAACACTACTTATGACTGCTGGGTAGCTTTTAAGCTTTTTAAGCTCACTTGCTTTTGAGTGTATTTAGGAAAGAGAACAAACAAAATATGATGATATGTGACATGTTGCTATGCATACCAAGTACTAATGCAACGCTGTGCATAAAGGCACCAAACTAAGCAGCTCTCACCGCACGCCAACGACGGGAATAATATTTTACCGATACGCATGGGAGCAAAAGTCTATAGTGGTAAGCAAGAAAAAAGCAACTTTTCAGCATTGAACAAATAATAAAAGCTGATGACATTGATTTAATAAAACAAATTAAAAAAATAAATTATTAAAAATCTTCGAAAAAATATTTTTCTCTTTAACATTTTTTATCTGTCGAAATCTGAAACAATTATTTGAAACTCACTTTTTTTTATTAACTTTTCATTTAGTTTATAACGAGAGTTGCTATTTTTCAACACATCACTGTGCTAATTTGTCAATTCTTTACTACTTTTGTTTACCAACAGTTTCCGGCATCCCCTATGCAAGAAGTTTTCTTTTGAGCGCAGAGGAGCGTTTGTATTGTTTTAAGCTCTTCATTGAAGTCCTGATTTTTTTCGATTAGCCCGAGTTAATAGGAAACGTACGCAAAGCATAAATTCGGCATTGGTGTATATTAATTTAAAAGTCACAGGATAAGGACAGATATGAGGGTCAATTTGGATTTTTAAGCCTAAAGGCCGTAGTTGTATTGGAGTACAGAAATGCGGAGATGCGGATTTACATATGTAATGCAAAATACCAAAAAATTACATTTTCTTGACAGTTCGGTCACTCACAGGAAATTAAATTGTGATGGTTAATAAACAAGTTTTTTAAAGATGTTTGTATGTGGCTTATATATAGCATATATAATAGAATATATACAATGAAGTTATTTATTCGATTAGCATTAAAAAATATGCCACTAATAAATGGTACTCACCGACAATCGAATATCTCAGGAGAAAAAAATTAAAAAGTACATGCACAGAACCCCAAAATGAAAACTCGCGAGGTTCAACGGGTTTGAGTTAACATATAAGGAGCATACCAAGTACCTGGAAGTAATTTTGGATAGGAAACTGCTGTGTACACTAAATGTGAAGGAGAGGATGCAAGGGGCTAGTGGTGACTTATATGAATGTAAGAAGTTGATAGGGTCGCATGAGCCCCGGCCTCATATATTAGTGTTACATAATTACATTGCTAATCTTGCTTTACGTTGCTTTGGTGTGGAGGACCAGTAGAAAAATCTTAAACCGCAAACCGTTGGAGCCTATACAACGATTCGCTGTTCCCTGCATAATGGAGGTATTAACCAATAACTGCACTAAAAGGATTACTTAAGCTACCACCAATTGTTAGGTGAATTCTATAGAGGTAAGTTCTATACACTATTCCTCAATAAGCAGGGTATTGGTGAATAAAATAGAGCACCTTCCTTCAGGATTTATTCTGGACAAAAAGTTTCTAGTCAAACTAAGAGATGGTCGATTAAGTAGGAGGTTGCGATTCTCTACTTATAACGCGGAATTCACAATGGCTAATAGAGGGAGAGCCAGAATCTCTCGCGCGGTGTAGGATCTCAGGCGACTCTTGAACCTTCTGGAATACTGAGTATTGCAGCATCTTCCAAGCGGAAGTTTTTGCGGTCAGGAAAGCGACAGACATCGCTTTACATCAGAGTAGGTCCTTCGAAGCAGAGAGACAGTAGATGTGGTGCTGACGGAAAGCGACTACATATATACTGACTTCCAAGCCATAACGGAATTGTGGGAAACAAAACAGCTGGTGAAATTGCCAAAGGAATCCGTCTGGTTACCGAACCAGTACAAGAATTACGAAAGTCACTAAAAACAATATACAGTGAAATTTCCGAAAGGGTTGGAAAACCGATCCTCCAAGTAAAAACTCGTGTTTTTTACACACACGGTCTTGCTAAATTTGACATCCGCATGTCTACCGGAAATATGGGAATAGTCACTAAAATCGATAAACCTATGAAATAAAATTTCGGAAAGGACTGTTAGATAAATCGGAATATCTACAGAACACACTGGATCAGCAAAATCATGAGCAAGAGCCCCCAAGAAAACACGCATAACCTTTACTCACACAATTCTGAAAGTACTGCAGAACGGTTAAGGGTCTAACGGTAGGTTACAACCTACTGACATCACATGCGAGCCGGATGAGTCTAAGTTACGACGATACATGCAGTAAATGCAGGGACTAGGTATGAGAGAGACACTGGAATATCTCCTGTGCTTCTGTTCAGCATCATCTCAAATATGGAGGAGTTTCGCAGTTCAATCCACTGGATCGGCCAATGTAACCTAACTCAATAAATGCCAAAAATATCACAATAGTAACCAATGATTTATAATTTAACGCAGAACTAGAAGATAAAGTATTACGAGGTGACTTTGAACCAAAACCCAGATACGGTCTGTTTGGAGCCCACCTCAACGAGTTGCTCATATGAAATCGTGTCCTTGAAATGAATGGGTAAATATAAATTCCATCCACTAACAGAATCTGGCTACGCTCTTGGGTTTATCTTCACAGATATTCAATTTCGCGATACCAGTTTTTATTGATAAAATCTTATTTCTTGTAGACACTGTTACACCGAAGCTCAAGTTTCAAACTGACAAATACCCAAATCTTTTCAATTTCGATAATAGAACTTTATTTGGGCCTAAAGTTATGCCTATGGTATAACTAACAAAAAAAAAGCTCAAAATCACATTTTAAGAAAATATGCAGACTTTTCCTTAACCGATAAATCAAATATTTCAACTCCTAATATATAACCCACCCACACATACATACGTGAAAACACAAATAAAAAATCACCGCCAAAACACGAAATCAGGCAGACATGCAAAGCCGAGAACATTCAGCCTACGCGCCTTGCCCACCCAAAAGCACACCGAGAATCGTGTCGACAGAAGTACATTCACTTTCAATACCGCCGAAGATTAGTACGACCGGCCTTGGTGTGTGCGTATGCATTTAAGTGCTATTAGGCTTTCAATGTCATTGCATTGTGTCATTGCCGAATTTGTGGAGAAGTCTCGGACAGCTTAGCCACTATGCTCAAGCGACTTCCGTGCGATAGTGAATCCGTTTGTTGTTGTACGTAGGCATTGTTGTCACTCCTGCCGGGGTTAACGCCATAAAGTAGGCAATAGTGCAGCGTCGTGTTATTGGCAGTCGCGATGGCATGAGCCGCTTGTGCAGGTGGACATTGCTTGCATTCGTAATGGATCGACTATGTCGGCTGCGGCTGTGCCTGCTTGGGTTTCGTAGCCATTTCTGCTTCCTTCCTCTATTCGCTTGCATTTAACCAGTCAACTGCGACTAATATGTCTCTATCAGATAACGTTGCGTTGACTGAAGCCACTTGGTGGGCTGGGTGATTGTGTTGTTGTGTTGCCGATGATGATGGAACTTTCACAATTGAAAGTCAGTTTGGCATTACAACGTTTGTGTTTTCTCTTTGTGCTTTTGTGTTGGTTGTTTGAAAATGAAATTTATGAAGAATAAAAAAATTTGTTCGTTATTGAGTATGTCTATGTGATTGTTTGCCGATAATTGAGTCTTCACAAATTGATCGAAGCGATTATATGGCAAATTTTATTTTCAGTTCTGTGGATTTGATAGTTATATTGATGATTATTCTTAGCTAATTTGCTTTTATATTGACTTTCTTTGGTATTTTGACAACAATATAAAATTATTAGCAGTAAATGAGTTTTTCACGCCGAGTTGTGAAGACCTTCGTTCTAAATGATATGACTTGACTTATTAAGTTTTCAGGATTTCTCCTTTCGAGTTAGTTAACTGTCTTTTTATCTACTCTAAATATTTCTCTCCACTCTATTGGAGAAATAATAAGCAGGTCCGCCAGCTCCACGCAAGAACCTGAATGCTTTCAATGTCTATTAAAATATATTTTCTTCATAGCACAAATTTTCTTCATTTTCGTTTTACTGATCAATTTTGAAAAAGTATTTTTCTTCAATTGAAGGTTCATCTCAAATTATCTTTCTTGCAACACACGCTAAAGTGACGTCATTGAAGGTGTAGGATGATATCAAAATAGGAAAATACTTAGCTGAACTTCTTGAGTGGTTCAATCATAATGTACGATAAAGTCTAGTCACCAGGAATGTTATCTTTTTATATTAAAATTTAAAGTATCTCAAGTAAAGCGATTTGGTCTGCATTTACCCAGCCACTTCACAAGATTTATAACAGTGTCAAGAGAGATATCTGACAATACCTCATCAATGCCCATTTGTTCGGAAATATACAAATGATTCTAGTAACTTGTCAATTGAAAAGCCCGAGAAATGAAATTTTTTGACAAATTTCGTTTTTTCTTACTAAACAAAGTTCCCTTCAAGGATGATACACTGATTATAGCGAATCTTAAACTTTTTGGTAGTACGATTCTTCCTTTGCTTCAAAGAACAAGCTTCAGTTCCCGTGATCATCTCTTATTTCGACGAAGTGAAACGGCGAGCATTTTTTTGAAATCTGAGAACAGAAAATAATCGCTGGGGTTAGATTTGGAGAATATAGTGGATGCGGAGGCAATTCAAGCTCAATATAAGGATTTTTGTCATCGTTTTCACTGACTTGTGACACAGTGCATTGCTATGTAATAGCCGCTGTTGATGGGCTTTCCCTTTTCAAGGTAGTCAAAAACAATTATTCCATAAGCATCACAAAATACAAGCGGAAACATAAACGTGCCAGCCGACTGTTGCGTTTGTCCACACTTTGGAACGGTTTCATCGTATGGAGACCACTCGGATGACTGTCGATTGTGCTTCGGAGTGAAATAATCTACCCTGTTTCAGCCATTTTCACATGTTAGCTCAAGAACTCGGGTTTATTGCACTTGAGCTTGAGAAAAACTTTACTTTATGGTCATCCAAAACTATTTTGTGTACCTTTTTTGGGCTCAGTGGACGCCATCTTCGGTGCTCATTTCACCACGTCTAAGCTTAGAATTCCAATCCTTGGTGCTTGATTTTCTTGAGGCCGTGTTCGGAACACTGCACTGAACAGTTGCTAACGTACATCGATGATATTGATATCATTGGCCTGCACAACTGCGCAGTTTGTCCTCTTTCTTCAGACTATATAAGGAAACGTAGCAATTGGGTTTGGTAGAGAACGAGGACAAGACAAAATATCTCCTGTCATCATACAAACAGTCGTTGCTCACGCGACTTGGCTCCCACGTCGCAATTGATCCAGCCAGCATTAACACAAACAAAACTGTCGAAATCTCGAAAATCAATACAGAATCGAAAAAAGGTGCTACTTTGGGCTGAGTAGGCAATTGAGAAGTAAATTCCTCTCTCGACGAACAAAGGGAGAATTCTTCTGCATAGGCATGAACGATGATAACATCTGATGACTCGGCGTTACTAGTTTTACAGAAGGTTCTGCGGAAGATTTATGGTCTTTTACGAATTGGCAATTGCGAATACAAACCAGGTTGAGAAGGACCTGGCTACACTTGGAATTTTTAATTGGTGTCAAACAACGAAAATGAAGAACTTCTGGCATGCTTTTTGTAAAATCGGCTAAACTCGCATACTTAACTGCAAACCGGTTCCACTTACAGTACTCAAAACATTCAGTCCGAAGAATATTTTTTGTTTTCATCACACGAAATAAATTTTCAGCTCACACATCCCCCTCGTTATATTTTTGTGACATTTCCACATGTAAACATGAATAATTGATTTGTTTGATGGCGCAACGAGAATGGTGTGAAATTTAGCAGCTGTTGCCACACCAACAACAATGATAAACATACAACCACCAGCCAGCAGCCTCTGAATGGCCAGCCAATCTCCAATAGCTAGCACAAACCATTTCAAACCCCTGAAAACCTGCTTGTTGGGCATTCAATCCTTTTTCGCACTAAAATATTCATTTCGACACGCAATGATCTGTGCAGGTTAAATGTCAAATGTGACATTTGTCGAACAGCAACTGCCAAACAGCAAGCGAACCTTCAACGGCACATTGGTACATAACTCCTAGGTCGTGGAGTCGGGGGACTTTTATCGAGCGTAATTCCTTGCGAGTTTGTGATGGATTTGCTCAGCGCCAGCAACGAAGTGCTCGGAATACCAACAAGCAAGTAGCAGCATTTGCCGAAAGGCATCAGCTGACAGAAAGTAAATCCGGCATTGGCGCAAAGTAAAAAACAAAAACGTCAAAATGTAAGTAGCGTCAAAGTTTCCTTCATTTCTGGTTTGCACCAACGATTGACATTTGAAGGAAACTTTATGACTTTTGACAAACAAATACAGCAAACAGCTCGTATCTGCATTCGGCAAATCGCACGCGTGAGTGGTGTGGACACTCGTGAGCAATCATTGTGCGTACCGTTGTTTTTTTTTAGGTTTTGTTTTAGCTTTGGCGAGGTGGTAGGGGTACGGTTTGGTCACGTCGCCTTGCGGCTGCTGAGGATTTCAGCTGAGCCCGTGAGATTAGCCCGCAAGTTGAGTGTTCGCCTGGCTGTGACAGATAAAATTGTTGAAAGTAAGTTGTTTTGGAGCGCACTTCAATTTGGAGGTTGTAGATTTCACTAATTATTTGTCAAACGAATCTAAAAAGTTTAAATTATTTGTAATGATTTTTGTTTTTTTTTTCAATAACTGTACTAAGATCGGTATGATGTTGGCAGAGAAACGTAATATCGCAGCCTCTTTATAATTATACGATACGACCGTTTGAGTCCTGATCTCGAAAACGCAGGACAATCAAAAAGGAGATGATAAAAGGCTTCCACTTCGTCTTCTTTCATGCAGCTTCTGCTGCTGGCGTCGGGTATGATTCCCAACCTTACAGCACAGACTTCAATAGAGCAATGACCTGTTAGAACCCACAACCAGGAAGAGGCTTGCCTGAGGACCATGAACTCACTGAATCGCTTATGTTCATTCTTGACAAAGGATCCAAATGGATCTGGCCACATCGCATGGTAGCCCAACACTGGCCAAGTTCTCGCGAAGCCCAACTAAATAGCAGTAGACCATAAAAGGAATGGAAAGCACCGATTTGTTCCTATTTTATTGATAGCAGGCCTAGGGTATCCTTCTTTGCCAGCTTATCGGCTTTACAATTGCCTGCGCTTCCGCTGTGGCTTGGCACCAATACCAGTCTTATCACAAAGTGATTCGCTGCGATTGATAATGAGGTTAAGAATTCCTTAACCAATTAATCCTGGCACGTCAGATTAGTGAGCCATCATCTAAATTTGAGTAGGAAAAAGATCAAAATGCTTGCATCTTCTACTAACCTTCACTTCCTCTCCGGAATTTCAAAATGATATGAGTACAGTATGGTTTAATGAAATAAATTTTTACTTTTTTTAATTGTTAGTTTTACTAACTAAAGTTAGAATCATCCGATTTGGGCTAAATATACATCAATCTGTTCGATACCTTGTTGCCTTCAAAATGGAGGCAGTTTCATAATGATGTTCTCCTAGAAACCCTCTCTCTTACAAGCTTCTCTTGAGGTGAATTTTTCACCAGAAAAATTAGGAGCTAGGAGTAATGTGGTTAGTAGAGGCATAGGAACATATCGAAAATGGCAGCTTGACGTTGTCCTCTTCAAACACAATCTCTTCTTTTGTCCGCAACTGACCGCTTCTGGGCGATTGATTCTTCGGACGGCCCAATTGTTGGCAACACTGGTTCGATAATAAGAGTTTGGCCATAGGATGATGATAATAAATGATTCCCAACCCAATCCAACAAAATCTTCCATAACACCGTCAGTTCTGGCTTCACCAACGTTTGCCCCAGCTTGACTTGACGTCGTCGAAAGTGGCTCAAACACACTCAAACAATATTGAGTAATCGCAAAAGTATCTAAGAAATAGTTATAGTACATTCACTGCCAAATGAGGACGAAACGAATTCATTAAATCGATGCTTTGGTTGCTAAAGAATGCAGTTGCTTCAGTCGATGCGTGAGAGCTCGCATTGCCTGATGAAGAGTGATCCGGCGGTTGGTTTTCCTGATTTCTTGAAAAACAACTGGCAAACGTATTTTGCATTGTTCCAGTGGTATGCTTCCGAGTTGTCTAATTATTCAGATTTATCGTATTTTTTATCATTTTTATTGTTTTGAGCTATTGACCATCGAAACTTGTAATCCATAATCGAGAGAAATTCACGATTTAGGTCCATTTTTGGTCCGGGTGAATATTTTTAGTAACAACACAAATGGCGCTAGTATGCCAAAACAAAGAAATTTAGAAAAATGATAGATTTATGGTTTGATCTGGGGGGCTCTCGATACCATTTTCCTTCTTTTCACTTAACTTCAAAATAAAAAAATATATATATTTTGGTCATCCAAAGGATAAGTCAAATGGACAATACACACACAAACACACAACAATAAGCAAACATATATACTTACATGTAGACATTAGATCTTCGTCGGTGTCACTCACATCATCAAAAAGCAGTACTCTGCTGCTTAGAGAAATCACCCCTGCATATTGATGGCACAAACGTAGAAAGGAAACCCAAAAGTTAACCCCGTTAGAGTGTGGCATTTTAAATGCGCCATTAACATGATTTATGCGTATTTAATTTTATCATAAATTTCATTCAGTAACTGGATAATGCAGCAACAGTGACGCATCAAAGCGGCAGAGAGCAAATGTATTAGCGCAAGTGGTGTTTTCTATGTGTATGTGTGTGTTTGTGATTAGAGAAGTAGTGCGGCAGTTATTTATTTATGCATTTATACAGACTGCCATTTAGTCAAAGCGTTTCATGATTATATGCATTCATAAATTTAACAGCGATCATAAAGTGAGCGAAGCAGCGAATTGGCATTAAATCAACCACCAACTTCGGAGTATATGTGTGTGTGCTGGTTGTAAGCGCGGTCCTTGCAGGTTGCTCACATTAAAAGTTCTACTTACAGCCGATTAAATCACTATTAAATGAAATTAGAGTCAACATAAAAGAGTGATGCCGCCAATTGTTCGCAGTTCATGCTTGCAGCGCGAGTGTCCTTTTCATTCTTTTCGTATTTTGCTTTATAACAAAGGACAATTTGCAACAGCAGCGGCGGGCAACAAAAATCGAAAAGGCGCTTTATTTTCCAAACACCCAACAAAAAAGCAGAAATGGCAAATTAAAGTTTAACATAATTGAAAACGAATGAGAATGAGGGTGCGAGTGGAAAAAAGGAGGAGGAAAGTGTAGAAAATGTGTTGAATGCGAAGAGTGGTACATTTTTGTGTGCATTTCATTTGCTTTGTTGCTGTGTAGCCTTGCAAAATTTGCAAAACGTTGTCACTATAATAACCATAAACGCGCAACAAACAACAAAAGCAACAATGAAGGCGAAACATTTCGGGCGAACAATAAACAATTTTGTATGGAAAAGCGACTGCAATCACAATGAAATATTTATTATGCAAACTAGAGTATTTTGTGGCCATCTGCCGCTCTAGCGCCTAAAAGTCGATTACACTAAACATTTATTTTAATTTTAATTTAAGAGAGACGGTGATAAGGAAAGTATTTTGGTAAATTTTGGGTGCTCATTTTTTAACTCTGAATCAAACAAGCAATTACACAAAGTAAAAGACAGAGAAAAAAATTAAAAGAGCATAATATGCAGCCTGAAATGCAACCCTGCATTAATGTGTGGCTTACTAAAAATACATATAACCGAGAGGAAACATTTTATGTCTGCTCTAGACCATCTGAGTCTGTGATTTTTAAGCTCTCGAGCCTTTTCTTTCGAAATCTGAAAATTACTGAAGGCGTTCCACAAGTTCATAAAGTAATTTTTAGTCTGGGGTTTTGATCAATGGGCTTCTTATATGAAAGGATAAGTAAGTAAAAAAATTTATTATACAAACTATAGTATTAAAACTCTTTTTTGAAATGGGAATTCATCAAGCAATGCTGCAAGACACAAGAGAGATAGAAGCCGTAGGAAAAATTAAAAAACATAGAATATGAAGCCCAAAATGCAACCCATAGTAATAATATAACAAAGAGGAAACATTTTGGTTTATCATTATAGCATCTGAACCTTTGATCTTTAAAGCACGAAGTATTGTTTTCAAAATTGCTGAAGGCGTTCCACAAGTTCATAACGTCGTTTTCAGTAAATGCATACGATAAACGCATTTTTTTATAAACGATTTCTTTTCAAAAATTACTGATTAGTTTCCGGCATTAACATATCTTCACATAGACGCTCAAACTAACCTCATCTGACAGATTTCTTTACGGTTTGTGTTTCCTGATATTTTATTTTCAATACAAACAATTCAAAAAGGCACCCTTTCATACGAAGCTATCTCTATTCTAACCTTTAAGCCGCCAAACAATGCGTTTGTTGCTAATTTCAGCGTTTAGCTCCAGCTTCACGGTTAGTTTTCTTAACTACAATGCTTTGCACCACAAATAGTTGCAAGTAATTTGCAGTTTGCGCAAACTTTTATCGCCACACAATAAGACCAAAATGTTAAACGGTACACAATAAATTGATGAACGACCAATTTTCGTGCTTTTGTGCGTAAAGCTGTTTTTGTTGCCGGCCTTATTATCTCGTTACTTTATGTGCAACCATGAAAAGCTCAATTAGTTGTGTAGTTTGTTGGTCAAAGTGGTGAAGGTGCTAATGAGAAGATTGTAACGTAATTGCATAGGAATCGCCATAAACGCCTGTACTATTAGTTGCACAATAGAAAAGTTCATGCAAAGCTTTTGTGATGAAAGTTTGTTGAAAGTTTAGTTAATAGTTGTGTTGTTTGCTGGTTTTTGGAGATATTTTTCGTTTAAGGGTAATAAGTTTCTAGAGTTACACAAGTTTAAACTTATTCTGAACATTACAAAATTTCTTAAGTTGGCTAATCTCAGTTTGGGCTGTGCCTCCTGGTACGCCAAAGGTAAGACTGCGGTGATGTTTTATCCTTAGTCTTGCAAAGGCTTGACAATGGAGGAGAAATTGCAAGGATTTGATAACTTGCGTCTGTCCAAATTTTTAGATCTACCGCATAAATGCCTGTTGGACAATGTCCAAGAAGAACCCCTACTTCGGCGGAAATATGAACTTTGCTAGGGCCAAATAGTTCTGAAAATTCGCTTCCATTCCAAAAAAATCTTGTAGTCGCACAGAAGCGGGTCGTCGACCATCGTCTGCTAATCGCATGCGAAGTTCATGGGTCCAGTGCTGGAACACAAGATGCCAATGGAGATCCAATTCGCTCGCATTCCATTGTAGGCGAGGCAAGGGTGTCACTCTAGTTAACTCATCGGTTTTACCGTTGCCAGCGATACCTCTATGAAGAAGTAGCCTAAAGATATTTCTAGTGAGGGCGGACGCAAATGAAATTTTCTCACGACAAGTAGCTCAGTAGATCTTCGGCGATCAATCCTACGCCAAAAGGATCTTGCTTCCGCTCGTCCATCGCCTGCTAATCGTAAGGGAACTCTATGAGCCCAGTGCTAGAATGCAAGATGCCAATGGAGACCCAACTCGGTCTGGTTCCAATGAGAGCGTGACAAGGGCTAACTCGTTGGCTCAGCAATTGCCAGCAATAACGCTATGCCCAGATTGCCAAACGAGTCTGATAATGCCGTATATTGATGGTATTTTAGTGATGACAGAGACTCCTTGATTAGCTCTGATAATGCCGTATATTGATGGTATTTTCAGTGATGACAGAGACTCCTTGATTAGCTCTGAGTGCACAAGCGAGCTCAGCGCTGGTATCGCCTCTCTGCTGTAGGAGTAAATGCTCCAATTCTTCTTATGAAGTGTTAACATTTTTCAGATTTCTTGACACAGCGAAAAATGTAATCTTTTTTGAACGCTTCTCTTGAATAACTCTCAGACCATTTTAACACAATTTCGCAAAAATTTTAGTAAAATTTACTGTGTATTCCAATTCTCTTACATATGTATTATTCCTCTTTTTCCATTATTAAATCTTCACCACCATCTGGACTATAGCAAACGGTCAGCGGTACTCCTCGCTTCCGCAAAGTAATAAGTAACGCACATTCGTCGATAATGACGAACAATTTCTCATATTACTTTTTTAAAGCCACACACATATGCCTGCACCCGGCGACTTGTGCCTACAAGTAAATCACACTATTTCTACCCGACATTCCTCTAAGCATCTTCTTAGCTCCGCCATACTTATGAGGACACATAACTTATAGCTGACAATTTGCACCAGCTGTGAGCTTTGACATGAGCTCTAACTCAAACAACGAGAGTCAGCCGAGCGCTCGCGCTGAAACAAATGTTGACATTGATGTGTGTTGTTGTTGTGTGTGGTGTGAGTGCACCCTTGGTAATGCTTATCGTATATTTTTGTGTTACGTAATATTTCTTAATGCACGCGTGCTCATGCATACATACATACATATTGCAGCGGCAGTCACGTTATTCGCCGCCAACTCGAAGCAACTGTGGCAAGCAACAAAGTTCAGTGGAAGTTCGGCCATCAAAGACGAAAGCCATATTTTTTGTTTGCCACCGTTATTGACGCCTCAAGTTCTCGGCGAGTACTCGCCAATCGCAGGCGGTTCAATGCTGTGCACAAGGATAGAGATATGTAAGGATGTGGGACGGGCGCTGAGAGCACGAAGTTGTTAGTCAAATGCAACATTTGTGCACGGCAGCAGCCTCAGTTTGTAAGCAATACGTGACAAGGCGAAGAATTTGCCAAGCTAGAAAAGGATCTAACCGGAAATTTTAAAACAGTTACTGAGAAGATTCATTTGTAAGCTTTCTAAAAGAGTTTTTAATAAAAAGTGAAGCTTTTTTAGAGCTTTGAGGTTTTTTAGTCGGCAATATTTTTAATAATTTCAGATACTTAGGTTTCTGACAACCTCTTTACTAACCATAGTAGCTCTGATAGTACCATATTGAGTCTGAAAAAAACCTCATATACTATACTTAAAACCTTGATGTCTTTTAAAATAGCATTAACATCTCGGTTTCCATCAAAATTTTTTCCCCGAATAAGCTCTGAACTTAAATATTAACGGTTTGAAGAGACCCCTTTGAAAAATTCTACTCATGAAACTTATTTCTTCGGAAATATATGCCATTCGCTTAGGTCCTCAAGATCAAAACTCGTATTATTCATCGACTTTCAAAATCTACAATTATTTTCCAAACACGCTACGCCTTCAATTTCCTACCAGGTATTTTAAAATGATTGCCACTCGTGTATATATTTCATTTATTATATTCCAATTTGTAGTATCGGTGGTTTTTTTCTCCCTAGGCCATGTTCTACACGTAAATGGGGAAATCAAACATAATTCGCGGATGACTTTTTCAATATTTCCGAAATTGTTTTCTAATCACAACGATGTAGAACAGAGCTGAAGTCAAGAAAAAGCCAGAGATGTGCGAGCAGAATTATGGGCAGCAGAGAAAGAAGGAAAAAAAAAAACAAAAAAAAAATTCCTGGTGCGAAATGATTGAAATATTGGCAATCGCGAACGTGCCGTTGTAACTGACACTTTGTCAGTTGGATTTTTGTGCAGTGTGTGCTTTGAGAATTTGGTCTGGAATGGCTTAGAATATTGGTAATTTAAATGGAAAAAGCCACTACCAAAACTGGAATGGCTTTTCATATTCTTCTTCAATTCAAAGGTGGTTCGGAAGTAAAATAACGTAATGTTAGCAATACCGTAGAGAATGTTAAGTTATTGGATTGAGGCATTGTTTGACTACAGGAAATCGGTAAAAAACTTATAATGAATTTGTTCCTCCTGGACAAACCGTCAACGCCAAGTTTTGGGTGGAAGTACTCAAAAGACTCAAACGAAGAGTCAATCGGGTCCGACCAGACATCGGAGGCGACCTTTCTTGTGAACAGCTACCTATGCCCTCCCGCCGATGAAAGGGGATCCAGGCAGGATGCATCTCGGCTCTGAATACTATTCCGGAGAATGCCTTCCTTGACGTCTTTAATGCTTGGAAATCGCTCTGAAAGTATTCGACGCAGTTTCCGCCGGGAGAAGCAGAGAAAGAGGAAGACCTCCACTCTGTTGGAATGACCGGGTGGAAAAGGACTTGACTACACTTATAATCTCCAATTGGCGCTAAAAAACGAAAGAGAAGAACTACTCACGGGCTGTTGTAAACTCGGCCATATCCACGATGTCTACAACAATAAAGAAGAAGAAGAACATTTTCAAGAGGTCCGTATATATATATAATTTATCGGAAGAGTATAACAAAGTATTTTTATTTCTTTAGTATATTTTCGATAAGTTTTATCTATTCGGTAATTATATATGTATAGTATATTCGAGCTCTGGCTGATGATGGCACGAGTTCCAAGTTCTTGAGAAACGATTAAAGGCGTAATAATGACAGCCATAAATCCCAAGTGGAGTATACTTATATGAACGGTAATATACTTTCGGGTAACAAAAAGGTATGGGTTTTGAAGTTATCCAAAAAAGCAAGGAAAACAAAAATTTAACAATTGGAATATTACGAACTCGGCGGTGTTGGTAAGGAATTGGAATTGCAAGACGCATAATCTAGAATTTTTGAAGAACATATAGATATAATTCTGGATTAGTTAGGGATTTTTTTATCAAGAAATGAAAAAAGAGAATTTAGAGTATTTGTTTTTAGGGAAAGTCTCCAAGTCCCAACCTTTATCGCTATAAGGTCGTGGAAACTTCGTATTTCTGAGAGAAAAAAGCTCAGGATTTTAAAAACCGCATTGATCTCACAATCAACCAAAACTCACAAGAAATAGCGCTGGTGGAATTTCAATACCCCGAACAGGAAATATCGGAGACCATCTCGAATTTATACATAAATGATTAGTGCGGCGAGCTGCTTTTCAAACTAAGAAGCTACACACTTGTTGGAAGATACCAGACCACTATTACGTACATATAGCTGCCATATAAACTGAACGATCAAAATCAAGTCTTTGTATGGAAAGCTTTCTTATTTTACCAGATATCTTCACATAATTTGGCTCGAGTTATTGTCTTAGACAACGAAGTAATATATGAGGAAACTGTTCAGATCGAGTGACTATAGCCTATAGCTGCTATACAAACTAAACGATCGGAATCAAGTCTTTGCATGCAACGATTTTTCATTTGACGAGATAGCCTCACGAAATTTGGCAAATGTTATCGCCTACAGCAAACATATAATTTCCGAATAAATTGTTCAGATCGATTAACTACAGCATGAAGCTGTCACACAAACTGACCAATCTAAGTTCTTGCAAAAAAATTTTATTCAATTAAACTATGTTTTCGCCATTTCATAAGCGGTAAAGCAGCGTTTTAAGGCTGCGTGACCACACTTCGCGGTGCATTTTAATTTAAACAATTTTCGCTAAATTACATTTATAAACCACTAATTGAATTAAAGGACGGCAAAAACGTTGCAATGTACTCCTTTTGTATGGCCACAAGGCTGAAGAGCTGCGTATGCATATGTGTATAAACACACCCACACAAACAAAGAGCTGAGCGCTGAAGTGAAGCGATGCCGCTCTTCGCCTGGCCCACAGCATCGAACGCTGAATGAATTACAACAACCATAAAGCAAATGTGGCTTAAATATAAGTAAAAGTGTATATATATGTATGTAGATATTGTTGACTATACACACATAGTTACATACATTGCTGTTGATGTTGGCGCATAAATTTCAGCCTGCTGGTTAAAAGCTTGCAAATATTGTTTGTTGCTGTAATTAAATTCAATTCATTTAAACCGCATATGACTACTAGAGCTACCAGAGTTTATGCCTGAAATCCTTTTAAAAACCACACCGCCTACACATGGTCCTATACACACACACACAAACAGAGCTTCATATACTCGCACGAGTTTAAATGCACTCCGAAGCACTTAATTGACTGCAGAAGCGCAGCAAGTGAGAGTACAGCTATTTATGTACATAACCTATGAGCATACATATGTGGATATGCACTCGATTGATAGCTGCCCCGATAGACCTTAATTGATATAACAAGGATAATACGTCCAGTGTTGCCGCTTTATTGTGCTTTATTGTCAAAGGGCTTTCTTAATGCATTCTGCAGCTGAATTGTAAATAAACAGCGCTCAACTCAATCATTTAACTTTAAATGGTACTTAACCGTAAATTGCAATGAGTTATTCTCCGTGGAAAAAATATAAATAATAATTAATTGTATGAAATTTGCAATTTAAAACGAGAAAAAAGGAAACTTTTTAGAAAAATTATCAATTGCAATAAAGGGTTATCCATTTTGAGGTTCCCTCCCCCTACTTTTTTAAAGAAAAAACATAGAAACTACAAATTAAATGGGGAATGTTTATTTATTATAATTCGAAAGAACATTCTTTTGCATTAAGTTTTTGAAAATCATCTGTTTCAAATGTTGGTTGGCTATGTTTTAGATGGTCGATCCTTTGAGTTCAATTTTAAATGGCTCGTTTCGACTGTGAACTGGCGAATGACACACGATATGTTTTGCGGCAAGGTCTGCATCGGAGCGGAATTGCTCGCATAGACTTTAAACTTTACATATCCCCACAAGAAAGAGTCACACGATCTTGGTGTTTAATCGACCGGCCCGAATCATAGAATTATCTGCTCACCGAAGTGTTCTCTCAATAAATCCATTAACAAACCAAACAATTGTATTTTCTGTATGAAATGGCACCTCTGGAATCTGTTTAAGTTGCTTTTCGTCCCAAATGCGGAAAGTTTGCTTGTTTACATTCCCATTGAGCCAGAAATGGGCTTCATCACTGAACAAAATTTTTCTCGAAAACGTCGAATCTTCCTGGAATAATAGCCTACAGAGCGAATCGATGCCGCTTGAAGAGGTCAAGCGGTTTCAATTCTTGCACAAGCTGTAGTTTCAACACTTTCTATTTAAGATATCGATGTAAAATGTGCCAAGTCCTCACGGTTTTTATGTACACTCTCAGCTACGGCTGCTATATTTTCTTCACTGCGTACTGGACGTGGTTTATTCAGTCAAATATTATCCAATAAAGAATGCTGGGTCTCAAGATGGGTAATAGTGATGCGAATAGTACACTCAGTAGACCGATTATGTTGACCATAAGTTGAGCGAAATGCGCGAAACACACTCTTTACAGAAGGATAATTTTCGTCGTTGAACGATTTGTACACGTTGTTCAGGCTTAAGGCTTTTCATGATGAAATGCCAAAGAAATGAACAAAAGTAACACGATAGCTTGATACGACTCACGTTTTGAATGGTAAGTTTGTTAATGCCCTGATCCAGGCACTCAGCATCTTTGAGGGGCAGGTTAGTGGACTAAGCTTAGTCAACCTAAAAGTTTTGAAGGTCTTGCGTCAGACCAAGGGCGTGCGTAATATGCAAAAACCAACACAACTTCTTCTCCTTTCTAGACTTTAGGCACAGCTACCAATGGATAGAAATACGATGTACAATATATGAAGTTATGATTTTATTGGTATGACAATTAAGTATTGAGACTGATACCATAAAAACCGTAAATTTGAAAATTATTCTACAACTCTGCCATCCGGATGGATGGATGTCCGTAATCGACTCAAAATGGGTTCCTTTGACCACCGATTTTGTTTTAGGAAACAAAAAAGTCACAGGGTGACATGTCGGGCGAATAAGTTGGCTGTTGCAACTCGGCGACCCCCTTAGAGGCCAAATACTGGGACACGCTGAGGGCGGTGTGGCACGGCGCGTTGCCGTGATGAAGGATCCAGTTACAAGCGAAGTCTGGACGCGCCCTGTGGACGACTGGTCTCCCACTCTGCGCCTCATTCTCCCACGCTCCTCCTTAAACTCTTTATGCCATCGAAACACCTGGGCACGACTAAGAGCACGACATACACTCTTACAATTTTAGCGTACCTTTCTGAAGCTGTTTTCGCAAAGTTTTATCGCGACGCGTTGCTCCTCATTTCGTTTTTCCATTTTCGTGACGACGCACATACAAGTGAGGTATGAAGCAATGCTTTTGGCCAGCCGGCTCATGATTTTAGGCCAATGTAGCCAGGCTAGGCATCTATAGGGGCATGGAAATATTTGGTCTTGTTAATGAACTCGGTTTAAGCTGGCATTGATGACGAGAAACTAAATAAATCGTTTTTATTCCCCAGTACAGAAAATGAAATCAGTGATAGATAGTTCCAGCAGTATAGTCTACGTATTCATAGAGTGAAACAGGAAAAGGAGCAGGATTTTTCTGTTCCACTTAAGTCATCTATACACAGAAAGCATGCCAAAATTTTGGGCATAACAGAGGTTGCCAAGTGAGTTTCGGTTCTAACTAGCAAGTACATAAACCTTCTGGTAAGTAGCCAAGCGGCAATTAAGGCTATTCGTAGTGTCAATACTAAGATTTTTACTATGTAAGTGGGTAAATATCATCTGGGTACCCGGTCAAACAGAAATAGAAGGAAATAAAAAAAACAAAAAGCTCGAGGCAGCTGGAGTCACAATTCGCTCATTCAGATCCTTCAAGCGTTCATAGAGGCAATTGACCTTAAAGAAACACCTCAGGTCTTGGGAACCAATCAACACAGTGCATACCATAAGAGACATTGGGTTTTCTACCAAAATCAATAAATTCCTGATTGAAGCTTAAATTGGTTACCAACCGGACCTAATGATGGTCCACATGTGGCCGCCTGCCGTATTTTCTTGTATTATGAAAAGCACATAACAATTCTTAAGAATCCAAGAAAACTTGGAAAACTTGCTTACATATTAAACCCAGCTCTTTTATCATATGACTATGACCGATGCCGTTATTTATCCGACAGCGGTATGCCTAAACATGTAGACGGCTAGCTACGCCATAAGCCATAAGCACAGACTAACGCATTAGGAGCGCTTGATTTCACTTGATAAATGTGCTTCATTTACGCTTACCCATTGTCTCACAGAACATTTCACTTAAAACGCTTAGGCGCATAGCCGACGAGGAAAGCCGGTCAGAGATCACGACGCACCACATATGGTGTGAGCGCGTTGGAGGCGGAAGGGTAAGCATCTGTGTTAAGATGGCCAAGAAGAATCGACGAATAGCTGGGTATTACAACATTTGTAAGCACACAATACACATACCAACAACAATGCAAATACTGTTGTATATGTGGTTGTGTGTGCCACTCCATGTGGTTGGGTTAAAGCTAAGTAGTAGCAGCAGCTTGTTGAGTAACTCACATGGCCACAAATAATTTCGTCCGAAAGCAGCAGGCCACCACCGCTGCGTAAGCTCGAAGCGAGTATGTCGGACGTGATAAATATGTGCCTAGACATGTGCAAATGTATTATGAATGTGTGTGTGCGTATGTGCGAATGCTTGTCTGCCTCGTGTGCGTGCGTGAGTAGTAAACCGCAATGAGACAAAGTTCACAACATGTACATTGTCAGAATTTGACATTTTAAGGGTGCTAATAGACGCAACAAATGCCAAGTAATTTATGACCGGCTAACAGGCGGGAGTTCTCAGACATACAGTGATACGCACATAGGTGACAGAAGCTCATGCAACTTTTTGCTTATTTATATCCTTTAGTGTTTATACGACTAGTCGAAAAATAACTAGTAAAGAACTGGTGCCATATGACAATATAACGTCAGCCTCTTTAAACTCCAATACTGCCACAAATTTCGCTCTCACATTCCTCTAGCAGTAGGAGTAGTAATGCATTACAAGCTCTGGACTTGAAAACAGAAAGCGATGTTAAATTCCAAATTTTGCAATGAAAGAAGGGTATCACCATCTATTGGTGTAAAAATTCCAAGAAAAATTTTAAAAGTGTTGTCAGTTGGGTCTTTTGCACGCTTTTGTACTTTTTAAAGGCAGGAGAACGCCTGTGCTTGTGGTCAAACCATACGTGCCATATTTACTTCTGCGGCTTTTCTTGAAAACTACTGTTGGTATGGCATAGAAAGAATGAGAATGGGTCAAACATTAAACATAAAAGACTTTTAAAGCATGGATTTATGTAAGATTTAATGATGATTAGAATTTGTATCACATACTTTAACATTTTGGCATAATTTTTTCCAAAGGTAAAAGCACAGAGAGAAATTTCAATTAGATATTAGTCACTACTTTTTCCTGGTTCTAACTGGGCATACTTAAGTACCAAATATAAGACACAAAATCGCCGAGCTATTTGTAAATTAAATAAATAAGGAAGGTCTAAGTTCGGATGCAACCGAACATTTATTACCCTCGCAAGGTAAAGTGATATACGGGATTTTCGGACGCTACAAAAGTAGACCGATAGGCACAACAAACGACGACATATTTTTCACTCTCCTTTTACATTTCTCTTCAGTAAGGTTTGGCATTTTATCATGAAAAGCTATGCGATCTAACAACTAGTCGAAATTATTAAAACTAACAACCAAAATTCGGAGTCAGTGGCCTCCACGTTAAGAGCGTCCAATTTATGGTCGTAATAATCGCCTGTCAGATCAACAATAGAGCGTCTAAAGGAAAAATTTGAATCCACAGGCACAGTACAAAATGGTCCCAAAGCAGTGAAACAAAGAAGTGCCCGTGATGTCGAGAATATTGGTACCGCTAGCGCATCAATTAAGGAAGTTCCAAATCAGTCTCTCACACGTCGTTCTCAAGCATTCGGCACCTCTGTGATGTTGTGGCGGCGAATTTCGCGTAAAGATCTTGGCCTACATCCTTACAAGCTAAAATAGACGCAAGAACCGAACCCGCTTGACCAACAGAATTGTCGTATATTCGTGAATTGAAAATGATTCGATAAATCATCTTCAGCAATGAGGCTCATTTCTGGCTGAGTGGCTTCGTTAATAAGCAATCCACACGTACTCCATGAGTCACCATGCATCCGAAAAAATTACGGTTTGGTGCGGTTTATGGGACGGCGGCGTCATTGGGCCGTACTTCTTCCGTGATGACCAAGAGCGGCACGTTACTGTGAATGAAAATCTGCCGCTCAATGATAAGGGAATATTTTTAGCCCGAATTGGATTTGGACAATATTTGGTTCCAACAGAACGACACGACAATTCCCACAGCGAATGTCACAATCGATTTATTGAGAACCAAGTTTGGTAAACGTGATATCTCTGAAATTTTTTATAGCCGTGATTATTATCTGATTTTTCACATTTCAAGAACTACCAAACAGGCTTCTTTTCAGCAAGTTCGTTTTGGTTAGTTTCAGTGGTTTGGACTCAAGGAATAACTTGCATGGATAAGCGGATGAACAGACAACGACAGGATTGTAGCGATGGCTTATAAATAAATCTGTGTCAAATTTCATGATAGATATGTGAAGCATAGGGACTTGTGTGAGAAACAGACTTGTGCAAATATTCAGGCGGATATCTAAAAAACTGAGGCTTTAAGCTTATTATGTTGATGAAGCTTCCACTACAGAAAATAGGCTTATTCAAGTCGATTTGTAGCTAATATAATGACTTTGTAAACTCTGCTTGATTTTAAACCATATATAACGGTCAATATTAGAGGTGGTCTATCAGAGGTGGTAGATTATCATCATAACTTTGTCCAAAGTTAGCCACCCCTCACTTGTTTATTAATAGAAAACAACAAAGCAGAACGAATAATTCGCTACAAAAGTCAGTTACAAAAGCAAGAATGTTTAGCGGTTACCATGCTTTTATAATTATAAGTAATTAAAAATATAATTATTACTCTTTTGTAGTAGCTACAAATATTCACTAATAATAATTGTTTAACAAAAGTGTGTACTTTAAAACTTTGTGTCAATAACTCAAATATTACCGAGCACTTAAAAGCCATTTGAGCTGATTAAATTTATCAAGTGTCATTTATTACTGGCTTATGTATGTATGTATGTATGTACATTTTTGTGCAATATATATATATATATATATATATATGTATCTAAGACTATCTATATCTATGTATGTTGAATAATAGACGACATATCTCAAGTAGCACTCAATTAGAAGGATTCCACTAATTTCTGGTTAGCAAACGAGTTAAGAGTACAAACATGATTTTGTTGACTTAAAACTCGAGTCGTAATGATAAGAGTGTTATAAGTGAAAAAGCGGAAAGTTGTTCATATTAAAAAACTAATAACAAGTATACTATTGTGATCAAATTGAAAGGTGAATTTTGTCCGTTTCATCTCCTTCAAAGTAATTTCTTCCCACTGCACGAAGGTAAATCAGGCAAATGCGGTGGTTGCGGCACTATATTAGTTGAAAGTGTGGCGAAATGATCACGAATAACCAATGCAGTATGAGATGTTGAATTATCGCACTTCTTTGTTCGATAAATTCAGACGGTAAAATAGGAAAGTTCACTTTTAGAGCCTCATAAAACGACGCGTATCTCAAATACTATTGAATATTTTGTAGTGAAATTTAGCATAGATGTCACTAACAGTACTACCAACTTACAAAAACTTACAAAAATTAATTCTGAATACCGAAATTGCAATAAATTATTGAAACAGGTCTTTTATAATAAGGATCTCCAGTTAAAGCGCTGAAAGGAAATGGTCGGTAAAAATTCCCCCCTAAAACCTTCTCGAGGGTACCGACTGGTTATGAATACCACAGTATAACAACGATGCCATGGATAGTCTGGTAACAGTTCACCCCTGCTACAGTTGAGAGGTATCTAGCTAAGGTTTGACTTTTTTATAGTTGCGTCTGTGTTGCTCCTCAATAGCACAGCATTCAGATAGAAATTCTTACTAAGGTTGGGCATAGAAACAGGGTTGTATCAAAGCGTCATGCGATCAGTGCCGAGGATCACTTTGTTGTGGCCCTTAAAAACCCAGACTCCAATCGAGCTTATCGATACTTGCTGACCTTAATATGACCTTACTCTCATAGCGAGGACTTTTCGCAAGGAAAACTGCATTCCCTTAAACTCGTGCGTCCAAATTATGAGCCGGATCGTGTTCTCTACCTGCTCAGAAGAATACCCGTGCAACTGTCACTCAATGAGAAGCTCCAGAAGTCCATTAAATGCGGCTCTATCTAATTTTAAGATTGCAGCGGCAGGAAAGCAACGTAGGTCAGCTGAAGATGCTAAGCCGGCAGTCAAATGGTCGAATACAAAGGGTGTGATGTCCGCTAAATCGTTTGCTATTGTGGCCTGGAACTGCATTACCATTGGTGTGCTAGATGAAGGAGATTCCGATTGAAAAATACCTAGAGCGCATTGGAAATGGGAGCAAGCAGTGCTGACAAGCATGACGCTGGAAGTTCTATTAATTCCTCCCGATCGACCAATGTCATACCATTTGAAGTAAGTGCTTTAATTAGACTATTGAAATCCCATTCCTAAGCCACGGTATTACCTTTTTTTTGAAAGAAGAATATATAAATCAATTTGAAAAGAATTGTTCAGGTTTTCAGACTAAATTTTATATACACCACCTTTCTCTCTCTCCAGAATACAATGATTCAAAAAGAGAGACCCTTTGTCTTTATCTTATCTTTTTTTCCTCTACTTCAACTATGGTTAAACAGAAAGACTAAATGCTGTCAAAGATCTCTCTTCTGTTAATTTTAGTTAAGGCCAAGATGTTTTGATGCAATTTTCGAGTAATAAACAGCTGTCATGAGCAATAAAAATGACATTAAAATCTTATTTGGTATTTTACATTAGTGGACTATCTGGAAAGAATTCGTCAAATTCGTTAATTTTAGCAATATTTTTTTATTTTTTTTTTAATTTTTGAATATTTTTCGGCCAATACTTATATCTTCTAAGCTTTCAAGAAGTCCTGTAACATTTTTCAGAAACGACTTCTCTTAAAAGATTTCCGAGGCACCCTATTTCTTCACACAAATGATGATTCCTATGACTCCACTATATTGGTGGTTGGATACCTATCCATTTGACAAATGAAATGATGACTATTCTCGCAGAAATCATCGTCCCACTTCAAAGAGTTCTCCAGCAATTTCACACAATGCTGACCGCCCATAAAATTATCAGGGCGACCCATTGCCCAGTTTGTATAACTAAATTTCGAACCATTATAACCCCAGCGGAAGTTCTGTAAGTCGGCTAACTTATTGCCAGAAGTCCAGAAATCGCTACTCTCCAGATCTGCGAAAGCATAAAACTAATACGGAAAAGCGGAGAAAATAATACCAAAAAATACTCACTAAAGTAATTAATATAATTTTGCACTTGAAATTGCTCCGCTGCAGATTCAATGCTGACCAGCGACCAACCGTTTTGCTCGCAGAAAGCATAGGCCGCAAACCAGTTCAGCTACGCAGAGGATTAAAGTGCAAACCTGGGGATTACTAAAGACTTTTTAAGAATTAAATGGAAATACCTTGATCAGCGTGACAACGTATTTGCGCTGCGGAGAAAAGGGTGCGTCATGGCTGACGATTAGCTGCCCGGACCGATCTTCTGTGGTATCATAATCTTTGTAGGTCATGTCGCCTTTTGAAAGCTCTGAAGCTGAATCTGTTGTTTCTTCGGAGTCAACTGCAGCAAGCAGCGAAAGTGTGATTGCAGGCAACAGCAATATTTTTTTCGAAAATAACATTATGTCACTTTGAGAAGGAAAGCGGAACTGTGTGGGGTTTAGAAAATTATGCGGCTTTTATAACGAAAACTGCACCAAAATCCTAAAATGTATTTGAGAAAGTGTATTGAAAATATATGTAGATATGCATGTTTAAAAATAAAGTTTGTTAAGTTATTGTAACCAGGGCTTAGTTTTCACTTAACTTTGTCATAAACATTTCGCTTTATGAACATCATAAACAAAGTAACGGAAAATTCTAATATTAATATTTAAAAGTATAAATAATATATACGTATATAGTAGATGTGTATAGACCCTTGAGTAAAACTGAGTTCATATTAAATCTAAGCCGCGTTTTGAAATTGCTCTTTCCGATAAGACAATTTTTCTCGCATAACCAATACTTTTCTTTAATTAAATTTAATTCTTATATTTAATTAAAGGCTTCATATTTAAAAAAAAAAATACACGAAAGCAGATTCTTAAATAAGTACCTACGAACTCATAGATGACATTCAAGTACATACAAGTTCATGGGCACCCACGATGGTGACGCTTTGTGGAATGCAATCCACTTGAAAGCATTGCGGAAAATTGAACCACAGATGGCGCGCGACAGGCAGCTGTCGATAAAGCAGTACAGAAAATTACAGTTAATTCCACGTGAGAAGTGGTAAGGGCAAAATATTTCTAGAAAATCTACTTTTAGTTGAGTATGTGTGTTAGAAAAATTACAAACTGACAAATGATTTAACTTCAAAGCTATTTCTAGAAAGTCCCGTTAGATTAACAAAAAAAAAACTGATTTGCCATTTGTTTATTTTACTTTTTGGGTTTTTTTAACGTATGTAGTAAATAATGTTAGCCCATAGGTTATGTGTGGGAAGTAAAAAAAAAATTATGTACATTAGAAAAAAGTACCTCTAGTTAGATATTTAAAAAAATCGATATTTTTAAGTTAGTCAAATCACTAACAAATATTTGTTGCATTTAAATATTTATACCCTGAACAGGGTATATTAAGTTTGTTACGATGTTTGTAACACCCAGAAGGAAGCGTCGGAGACCCTATAAAGTATATATATAAATGATCAGTATGTTGAGCTGAGTCGATTTAGCCATGTCCGTCTGTCTGTCCGTCTGTCTGTATATATACGAACTAGTCCCTCAGTTTTTAAGATATCGTTTTGAAATTTTGCAAACGTCATTTTTTCTTCAAGAAGCTGCTCATTTGTCGGAACGGCCGATATCGGACCACTATAACATATAGCTGCCATATAAACTGAACGATCGGAAACAAGTTCTCATATGGAAAATTTTCGCATTTGACAATGTATCTTCACCAAATTTGGTATAGATTATTTTCTAGGGAAAAAATGTAATATCCGAGAAAATTGTTCAGATCGGTTAAATATAGCATATAGCTACCATACAAACTGAGCGATCGGAATCAAGTTCTTGTATGGACAACTTTCACATTTGACAAGATATATTCACGAAATTTGGTATATATTATTTTCTAAGGCAACAATGTAATCTCCGAAGAAATTGTTCAAATCGGTTAACTATAGCATATAGCTGCCATACAAACTGAACGATCGGAATCAAGTTCTTGTATGGACAACTTTCACATTTGACAAGATATATTCACGAAATTTGGTATATATTATTTTCTAAGGCAGCAATGTAATCTCCGAAGAAATTGTTCAGATCAGTTAACTATAGCATATAGCTTCCATACAAACTGGACACATAGTTACTAACATAAGTGCACCTGTGAAGGGTATTTAGCTTCGGTGCAACCGAAGTTAACGTTTTTTTTTTTTTTGTTTTTTTGTAACTTGTTTCTACGGATATTTGTTCAGCTAATAGTTCTTTGCCTCAACTAAAGCTCAACGAGATAGGCATAAAGTTCTATATAATATAATTGATCTGGATGAAGAGACGAGTTCAAATACGGTTAATTCTCACATAACATAATTTTAAATTCCATCTGATTCTAGCACTTTCCAGCATACCTATCAAGAAGGAATTAGTATAACGAAATAAGACTTGCACGAATATTTTCCTTGAGGAGTGCCAACTTGTTATCAAACATTATTTACTTCGCGTCAAAACCATTTCTAGCGCTAGGTACGGAATATATGGACCCCAACTATCTTATAAAACTCAGAGAGAATCCATATCTTATAATGTCCATGTGCCAAAAATCACTTGAATCGGATCAATAATTCACTTAGTTTCATTTACATATATACCTATGTAATAGACAAATTTACGAACGTCAGGATGACTTTATGCTGCTGCATATATTGACAAATTTGGGAGGTTAACTAATAAAAAGTGAATGTGTTATACTCATGACAGTGTTTCTTTGTGCCTAAACTGAGTAAAATCGGTTGAAAACTTGCCCTTGCGCCCATATAACTAATGTCGGTATTTTCAAATATCCGAGTCACATTTAACCGCATACACTATATATGTGATTTCTTAACGAAACTTAGATATCATCAGAGTCTTGAATCTAGCTTACGACCCGGACACAGACGACCAATTGGTCAAATATCAATGCAAAGGTTAGTAGAAGCCGAAAAAAATACATCAAAGCTGATCAAAAATTAATGATGTGTTGACAGTTTTCTTCGATTATCGAAGTTGTATTGCACTCCGAATTCCTTCCGTCCAGCCAGACCGTCAACAAGGAATGCTATTTGAGTGTTATGCGTCGTTTACGTGAAGCTATTCGTAAAAAGAGGACGGAATTATGGGCCGACAAATGTTGATTTTTTGCAATACGATTATGCACCGTCGCATATTGCATTGATTCTTCCTGGGTTTTTCGCCAACCAATATCGTGTCGCAACCAACGAATCGCCTGATTTACATAGCTCCGTGTGATTTCTGGCTATGCTGGCGACCGCTGCGAGGAAACCTTTTTGAGTCAATTGCAGATATTAAATGTGAATCGCTACGCGCATTGAATTCTAATCCCGAAATTGGCTTCAATAACTCTTTCGAGGATTGAAAAAAACGTTGGCACAAGTATATTGTGTTCAAGGGGATTTGTCTGAGGCGAGCGACATAGCTTTTGAAGAATAAATTAATAATAATTAAAATTATGAACAAAGTCTTACTCTCAAGTCTTGCTCATAGTACTATTTAGCTTCCGGTTGACTTTATACCGTCTATATGGGTCAATATCTAAGATGTCTTAAAATAAATTTACCGAACGCATAATATTGGATATTCTATAGCTTAATGCCGAAAATATGTGAAATTGGTCAATAATTTATCCAAATTTCCATATATTTGGAGTTACTGACATCTTATTTTAATAATATTCTTGAAAGCTTACTCACATAACACTTTAAAAGTTTAGAATATATTCTCGTTTTTTGGAACTCTTAACAAAAATCATCAAAGCCGGATTTATTCTGAATTTTTCTATGATAAAATTATTAATAAAAGAGAATTATTTATTAATTTTTTCAAATATGACTCAGGAGGACAGTTGTATAAGGTATTTGTGAAACTTTCAGCAATTAATCATCAATACTATATCACTTAAATCTCTGAAGAGGTAGCAGTGCTTTAGGATGTTTTATTTCCTAGACATCAAGGTATTTATAAAGAAAAGTATTTTCTATAAGCAATTCTGTACTGCGCCAGAATGTCAACTGTTGCAGCTTTTATGGATGCTTCCCTCCACAAAGAGCTTTTTAAATCGTTGAAGGTGTAATATCATTCATTCAAATGCTGTAAATTTATAGCTTTTGGTTTTAAAATATAATTCCGACTTTCAGTTAATAAAAATATTGAAAGGAACTAAATTTTTATTTCAAGCTCAATTTATAAGTATTGTAATTTTTTAAGTTTTGAGTACTTTTCAACAACTTCTACAATTACATATGTACCAGATATGTACCGGTTGTGTATCACAAACTTAATATTTCATAGTATAGGAAAAATTTTAATTACTATTTCTCAAGAAACCCTTCAGATAAACTATAATATAAAATCTATCAACAATTAAAACTTAGGCGATACGCTGTGATGATAAGCTAAAATTGCCAACTTAAAAATGAAGACAATAACTGACAATAGCAAACCAAACTAATCACATATATATCTAGATTGTTGCTATGGCTTGTCAATATTGACAATATGCGTAGTGTGAGATAAAGCGTCTAAATGCGTGATTGAAGGCTTTGATTGAGCGACATATCGGCACCGTATATTAAGCGTCAGTAAACTGTCTGCAAGGCATTTTTATCAGACAGCAGAGAGCCGGCCAAAGTGGCTTTTTTCCATATATAAACAAGAAGTTCGCTAGTCAGACCAGAAGCGTTTACAACGACGGTAGTTTTCTGAAGAAGCTAGAGCAAAGCGCAGTTATCGCCAAAATGCAAAAACAACAATTGATTTGGTGAGTTAATTTTAATGATTTTGTTATTGTTATTAATTAATATTTAATTTAAAAAATTATGTATGTATTTAGTTATTTTATAATTTATTTTTTATTGTTATTTTTGTGTTTTTTTCAGTGTTTATTTGTCACTGATTGTTTTGGTTTCGGCCAAAATGGTGGCAAGTCAAGTCGTCAATGTGGGCTCTTGTCCATCTGGCATTGAAACTGTACAAGATTTTAATGTAGAAGCGGTAAGTTCTTAACGGATTCATTTATGCATACATTGCAATACAGAAATTGAAAAGAAGTTTTGACATATTCTAAGGAATTTTTAGGGATTCCTACTATATATTTGAAGTATTATTTAAATGGGATAATAAAACTGAATATACAGAAAAAAAAATGAATAAACATCATAATCTAACGAAGACATTTAGAACTTTTTGATTTTTTTTAAATAATCAGTATCAGTAAAAAATCTATAAAGTTTTACAAAAATCTTTACAGTATTTGGGTGTATGGTATGAGTACTCCAAGTATCCTTTCGTTTTCGAGATCGGCGGTAGATGTATACAGGCTGAATATGGAGCCCTAACAAACGATTCGGTTTCAGTGGAGAATAGCCAAATATCAATTTTGTAAGTATTTACGTGTACGCACGATTCGACATCAATATATAAATATGTTTAAAATTACAGGAATGAAAGATCATCTATTTCCGGTGTTGCCAAAATTGTGGGACCCGGCAAACTTTCCGTACGTTTTAATGGCATTACTTGTAAGTCGCAGATATAAAATAACGACTAGTGTTCATTTTGTTCGAAAATTTAAAAAATTTTAATATTTTTATAAGTTTTATAAATTTTTTAAAGGTTTTCAATTAAAAAAAAAATTGAATTTGAAAATTTAAAAATTTTAAATTTGAAAAATTTTCGAAATTTAACACAATTTTGAAAATTTTTAAAATTATAGAAATCTGTAATATAAGTAAAATTTTTTATTAGTTTGGATTTTGTTCCAAATTTTTAAAATTTTGGAAATAAGCAAATTTTTTAAAGTGAACTTTTCAAAATTTAACAATTTTTGATACATATTTTTTTTTGAAATTTGAAAGATTTTAAATTTTCAAAATTTTCGAAACTTGAAAAAATTAATTTAAAATAATTAAGTTTCATCAAAGTATTGGAACAATTTAATTTTTTGATATTTATTTTTAATTTTAGAATATTGTAAACTGTTAAAAATTTAACAATTTTTGAAAGTTTTAAAATTTGAATATATCTTTTTTTTTTTTTGAAATTTCTAAATTTTTGAAATCTGTAAAATTTCTGTCAATTTTAAATATAATTAAAATTTAGATCTTTTGTAATTTTTAGAATCGCAAAACAAAAATTTAACTAGGTACGAACTAGTTATTTTCGGTCCAGCCGGCTTTTCATTTAGTTTGGTTTTTTGTTGTGAAAATTGATAATAATTTAATGCACTGTTTTACTTTGCAGCTCTTGCTGGGTCCGCTGACTACTGGGTCTTGGGTACCGATTATAAGAATTATGCCGTCGTCTACAGCTGTAAGAAACAATTATTTGCACATTCGGGTAAGTGAAGATGATTAAACAGTAAGCAGTTTGAGTAGCAACATGAATTGCTGTTATTTTATACGTTTGTATACATAATTATCAGAAGAATAGTACATATATACTGAAAACTGTGTAGTCTAATCTATTTAATCTGAAACATTTATTAAAATATCTCCATTTCACCATTATTTCAGTGAACGTGTGGATCCTCACACGTGAGCGTGTTCCATCTGACGATATTGTAAAGAAAGCTTTGGCTGTGCTTGTTTCTCAAGGTGTATCTTTGGATCATTTGATTGTGACCGATCAATCAGGTTGCTCAGACGAATGAAAAGGAAACCACAATAAATTGTGAAACCACGAAACCTTTAAACTATCCAAAACTATGTAGATATTGTACATAAAACGAATAAAACTCTTCAAATATCTGCATCAAAATGCTTCTCAGTGTTTTTATTTATCTAAAGGTGTCTTACATATGACTCAAGCAGCTCACGACTTCCGGTCTTTGACCAAGTATCCTCTGGGTAGTCTAAGAACATCCGTTTGAAGGCGAGCTAAAGTGAGAAGGCGAAACATCCCCTACATAGGGTTGTGCGCTGGGTTTGGGACCAGCCATGTAAAAAACACCCCCAATGAAAAATATACAACAGCCTCGGATGAGAGACCCCCCTTTTGATAACGACCATGGCAAACGAAATAAGGACTACGAATTGGGGGCAAGCACCTGGAATGTCCGGTCCCTTAATTGGGAAGGTGCCGCTGCCCAGCTGCTTGATGTCCTCGTGAAAATAAAGGCTGATATCACCGCAAAGAAGGTATCTTTGGCGCAATGGTCGGTAAATTCATCTTCCACGAGGAAACATCCCCATCCAACATGTGAGGCTGATCGACTTCGCCGGGTCCCGAAATATGGTTATCTGTAGAACTAGATTACAGCATAAGAATATTCATCAAGCTAACTGGCAGTCTCCGGATCGAAAAACCACCAACCAGATCGATCATGTTGTGATAGACGAAAGACACGTCTCCAGAGTTTTAGATGTGCGTAGGCTCCGAGGACATAACATCGACTCGGACCACTATGTTGTTGCCGTCAAGATTCGCACCCGCCTCTGTGCAGCAAAAAATGCACGCCAACAAACACATGGAAGGTTCAACGTCGAGAAGCTGCAATCACAACAGACAGCCGAACGATTTTCTACTCGTTATAAGGGAACTGTGGGACGGCATTTCAAACTCCTTACGTACAGCTGCAACCGAAACCATTGGTTTTCGGAAAGTGTAAAAGAATGGCTGGTACGACGAAGAGTGCCGTGTCGCAGCGGAGAGAAAACAGGCTGCCTACCTCGCAACGATACGATCGACCACAACACGTGCGGGATGGGATAGATACCGAGAGTTGAAGAGGGAAGCGAGACGCATTTTGTAGACAGAAAAACAAAGAGGCCGAAATGCGTGAGTACGAAGAGCTTGATAAGCTGGCCGACAGGGGTAATGCTCGAAAATTCTACGAAAATATGCGGCGACTTACAGAAGGTTTCAAGACCGGAGCATACTCTTGTAGAACCCCCAAAGGTGATCTAGTCACCGATGCCCAAAGCATATTTAAATTATGGAGGGAACACTTCTCCAGCCTGCTGAACGGCAGAGAACGTACAACGCCAGGAGAAGGCGAACCCGTTTCCCCAATCGATGACGATGGAGCAGACGTTCCATTCCCCGACCATGAAGAAGTTCGAATAGCAATTACACGCCTGAAGAGCAACAAAGCGGCGGGGGCCGATAGGTTTCCGGACGAGCTATTCAAACACGGCGGCGAAGAACTGATAAGGAGCATGCATCAGCTTCTTTGGAAAATATGGTCAGACGAAAGCATGCCCCACGATTGGAATTTAAGTGTGCTATGCCCAATCCACAAAAAAGGAGACCCCACAATCTGCGCCAACTACCGTGGGATTAGCCTCCTCAACATCGCATATAAGGTTCTGTCGAGCGAATTGTGTGAGAGATTAAAGCCCACCGTCAACAAATTGATTGGACCTTATCAGTGTGGCTTTAGACCTTTAAAATTAACAACCGACCAGATATGCACAATGCGCCAAATTTTTTAAAAGACCCGTGAAAGGTGAATCGACACGCACCACGTATTCGTCGATTTCAAAGCTGCTTTCGACAGCACGAAAAGTAGCTGCCTCTATGCCGCGATGTCTGAATTTGGTATCCCCGCAAAACTAATATGGCTGTGTAAACTGACGTTGAGCAACACCAAAAGCTCCGTCAGGATCAGGAAGGACCTCTCCGAGCCGTTCGATACCAAACGGGGTATCAGACAAGGCGATTCCCTATCGTGCGACTTTTTCAACCTGCTTCTGGAGAAAATAGTTCGAGCTGCAGAACTAAATAGAGAAGGTACCATCTTCTATAAGAGTGTACAACTGCTGGCGTATGCCGATGATATTGATATCCAGACTTGACAAGGAAGCAAAACAAATGAGCCTGGCAGTGAACGAGGTCAAGACGAAGTATCTCCTGTCATCAACACATAGGTGCTACTTCGGACTGAGTGGGCAATTGAGAAGTAAAGTCCTCTCTCGACGAACAAAAATCAAACTCTATAAGTCGCTCATAATTCCCGTTCTGCTATACGGTGCAAAGGCTTGGACGATGACAACAACCGATGAGTCGACCTTAAGAGTTTTCGAGAGAAAGGTTCTGCGAAAGATTTACGGTCCTTTGCGCATTGACTGGCATGCTGTTGTTGACTCGGCTATAATCGCGTATGCGGTGCCAACGCCAATTAAGAAGAAGAAAGGTGTCTTAAAAATGTGGCATCATTCGAAAATATCACTGGCAGAAATCTTTCCTAAACGCGTTGAACTTAATACCGACATTGTAATATGATTACCTTATCAAATATTTTTATGATATTTCTAAACAGGTGGTAACACACAATCTAAATATGCCTTCGGGAATAGTTCAAAATTTAGAGAAGCTTCAATATGTCAGATAGTATCAAAGCGCATGCGTTTTGCATTGGTGGAAAAAGTAACAAAAATGTGAGGGCATTGCATTATTCCTCTTTATATCCAGGTTTAACTTTTTATGATAAAGTTTTCTATAGTTAGCCGGTAAAAACCACAGAATCTATCTGTCTATGGTAGTACGGCGCTGAAATTTAGTAGTCATTAAAACTGCATTAAAAGCCAATATTGGTTGGTTTGAAGAGAATTTATGTACTATATTGTGTTAAGCGGGACTTGCTTTATACACTCGTACAACTCAGACTAGGAAGGCTATACGGTTTTCTTGGAGAGCCTTATGCGAAATCGTGAGGTTCTATAAAATTGAAAGCCAAGAATTATAGGAATCGATGATCCAGATCTTTCCATCATTCTCACACTTTCATTACACTTAGACTTTCATGGCTTCTATTATAATTTTTCTATTAATTTTTTAAAGAGGAGATGTATGCATATCACTGTCTACCATGTAAATTAGAGAAATAAAGAGTGTTTTAGACGTATTTTCCATTTGGAAGCCGTTTCATTTCATTTTAGTATGACAATCGGAGTATTTGTGTAGAAGAAATTAAAACAGAAAATAATTATCTAACTTTTTATACACTTGCAATATGTTGCAACGAAGTGTAGTAGTTTGTTCACCTAACGGTTCCTGGTGCCAGCTAAAAATAATCGATGTAGATAAGGGGTTATATATACATAAACAATGGTTAGGATAATGTGACGAGTTAAAATCCTAGTGAATGTATATCCGCCCGGTCGTTCGTCTGTTCGTCGAAGCTGTAACTAGAGTAAAAATTAAGATATCTTAATGAAAATCAGAACTTGTTATCCTTTACTGATAATAGTACGTTTGAGTGCAAAAATTGGTTGAATCTGGTCAATACTTCTCTCTTCTAGAGATTTTCGAACTTCCGTGTGATTTTATACCACATATATCGGTCAACATGTGAGTTATTTTATAAAAATAGAGAAAGCGTGTTTTCATAATAACAGTACATCTTTGTGCTTAGAATGAATAAGATTGGGTAAAAACTTGACTAAACCCTACCCCGACTTTAGCTCTAGCAAGTTGTAAGAGTTTGAAAATATTCAGTTACACTTGAACTTAGTCCCTCCTTACTCGTTTTTGTATTTTTTTTTATTTTGAAATTTCAATAATTTATATGAAAAAGCAACAGATGTTCTATTCTTTTTGATATGCCCTTTTTTGTGTTGTGCATTTTTTTATTATTATTTATTTTATTTTTTTATTCAGTTATACTTCAGTTATACTCCTAACTGATTTTTTTTTTAACTTTGAAATTTCAATAATTTATATGAAAAGGCAATAGATGTTCTACTCTTTGTGATATACCCTATTGTGTATATAGTCTGGTGTATTATTTTGCAATATTTACTCACGTTACTTATACGTAGTGACAAACCGATAACGAAGAACAGTGGGAGCCTCGTGCGAACTTTAAATGGAAAATATTTATTTTTAGCAAAACAATTTCATTATAACTTGATCGATTTCTTTTCGGAAACAAGTTGGAGTTACTGAATTCTTATTTGGATACTATTCTTGAAAGTTTAGACACATAACTCTTTAGAATTTGCGAAAAGTATTTTCGTTTTTGAAACTCTTATTAAAAAATTATAAAAATTGGAATTTATTTCTGACATTTTCTACGTTAAAATTATTAATAAAAGGGCAATATTTATTAATTTTTTCAGATATTATTCACGATGACAATTTTATAAGTGATTTTGACAACTTTCAGCAATTTATCAATTTTCAATGCCTAAAAATATGTTTAATTACCCAAATTATTTCTCACCAAGCGCTTTGGATAAATCTATTATGCAAAATCTAACAACAACAAAAACGTAACGCATACTATGAGGTGATAAGCTGAAATAGTTAAAATGCTAAAATAGTTATAAAAATAAATAACTAACAATAACAATAAAAAATGAATAAAATTAAAAGCAAACATCTAGTATGTTATTATATATGCTTGCTTCTGTTTACCAATATTGACATTACCCTTAGTGTAAGATAAAGCTTTGTGAATGATCGACTTAACGGTGCTCGTTTATTTAGCGGCAGAAAACCGGCTGCAAGACAGGCACTTTAGCCAGGCTAATTCTATATATAAACAAGAAGTTCGCTAGTCAGACCAGAAGCGTTTACAACGACGGCAGTGTTCGGAAGAAGCTAGAGCAAATTGCACTAATACCCAAAATGGAAAAACTAAACTTGATTTGGTGAGTTCATTTTCATGATTTTGTTATTATCACCCATTTATTTTATAATTTCTTTATGTGTATATTTATGTTTTTTATTGTTATTTTTGTGTTTTTTCAGTGTTTATTTGTCACTGATTGTTTTGGTTTCGGCCAAAATGGTGGCAAGTCAAGTCGTCAATGTGGGCTCTTGTCCATCTGACATCAAAACTGTAAAAGATCTCGATGCAGAAGCGGTAAGTTCTTAACGGATTGGTTTACGCTTACATTTTTCTAAGAAATTTTAGGGTTACTCTTCTATATACAAATATTTGAGGTACTATTTAAATGACATAATAAAATTGAATACACAGAAAATAATGAAGACATTTAGAACTTTTTGATTATTTTTTTATATAATCAGTATTAATACTTATCGGTAAAAATCTATAAATTTCTACAAAAATCTTTGCAGTATTTGGGTGTATGGTATGAGTACTCCAAGTATCCTTTCGTTCTCGAGGACGGTGGTAGATGTATAAAGGCTGAATATAGAGCCTTAACAAACAATTCGATTTCTGTGCTGAATAGCCAACTATCACACATGTAAGTATTTACGTGTACGTACGATTTGACAGGAGTATATAAATATTTTTATTACAGAAATGACACATCATCTATTTCCGGTGTTGCCAAAATTGTTGGACCAGGCAAACTTTCCGTACGGCTTAATGGTATTGCTTGTAAGTTGCAAATATAAAATAACGATTAGTGTTCCTTTTGTTCGAAAATTTTAATTTTACGAATTTTTAAATTTTTAAAAGTTTTTTTTTTATAATTTTTAAAGGTTCTTAATTTTAGAATTTTTGTTTTTGAATTTGAAAACTTAAAAATTTTGGAATTTGTCAGACTTTTGAAATTTGAAAAATTATCGAAACTTAACACAATTTGGAAAATTTTAAAAATTATAGAAATTTGTTATATAAGAAATTTTTTATTAGTATGGATTTGGTTCCAAATTTGTAAAATTTTGGAAATTATTAAATTTTTTGAAGTTCGAAATATTTTTAAATTCGTAAAATTTTAAATATATTTTGAAACATGAGAGATTTTTGAAACTTTCAAAATTTTCGAAATTTGAAACATTTATTTAAAAAAAAATTAAATTTCGTAAAAGTAGTGAAACAAATTTAATTTTTTAATTTTTTTTTAATTTAGTAAACTTTTCAAAATTTAACAATTTTTGATTTTTTTCTAATTTTTAAAATATCGTTTTTTCTGAAATTTCTAAATTTTTAAAATCTGTAAAATTTTTGTCAATTTTAAATATAATTAAAATTTAGATTTTTTTAAATTTTTAGAATTGAAAAGTAAAATTTTAACTGGGTACGAACTAGTTATTTTCGGTCCAGCCGGCTTTTCATTTAGTTTGGTTTTTTGTTTTTTTTTTTGGAAAATTTATAATAATTTTAATACGCTGTTTTACATTGCAGCTCTTGCTGGGTCCGCTGACTACTGGGTCTTGGGTACCGATTATGATAATTATGCCGTCGTCTACAGCTGCAGGCAACAATTATTCGCACATTCGGGTAAGTGAAGATGATTAAACAGTAAGCAGTTTGAGTAGCAACATGAATTGCTGTTATTTTATACGTTTGTATACATAATTATCAAAAGAATAGTACATATATACTGAAAACTGTGTAGTCTAATCTATTTAATCTAAAACATCTCCATTTCGCCATTATTTCAGTGAACGTGTGGATCCTCACACGTGAGCGTGCTCCCTCTGACGATATTGTAAAGAAAGCTTTGGCTGTGCTTGTTTCCCAAAATGTATCTTTGAATCCTTTGACTGTGACCAATCAATCAGGTTGCTCAGACGCATAAAAAGGAAACCACAACAAACTATGGAACCACGAAACCTGTAAACTATCCGATACTATGTAAATATTGTACATAAAACGAATAAAATACTACAAATATCTGCATCCAACAGTCTCCGACTATCACTCAGAGCGAGCGGTTATCTCATTCCCGTGTGCATTTCGTTCTTTAGTTACTTGTGGTGTAATCCACGTGCTTTGATTTTATTGTTTCACAATATATTTCAGTTTCAAGCGAATAAATTACTTAGCCGATTCCAACTTATCATTGTGCAGCAATGGCCCCAGGGCCCACCCCCCTTGGGACGAATCGGTTTGCTCCGCTTGGCGATAGTTCCAGAATAAAAAAGAAAAAAGATAAAAGACTTAAACAAAAAATCGATATTACTGATATATTTGACTTCCCAACTCTACCTTCAATTAGTAGAAGTAATAATGACCCTAAAACTATTACAATCGAATCTACCGAATCAAATAAATCAATTGCGCAATTTTCTTGCTTTGCTGTACACAAAGCCATACACGCGGTGAGTAGCGAAATTAACCCATATAATCCCAGCGCCCCCATTTTTAAAACGCTTAGTTTATTTTAGTTATTAAAAAACGTAATTGTCTATTACCACAAAATCCTTTAGCTACATATTTTTAGATTGTGCGGCAACACTATCGTGTGTTTTGTTTTCACCATAACCACACTTTGTTTTTCAAACGTGTGAAAGAAATTTGGTGTTTTGTACAATTTACGATGTCGCGAAATAATAAGTAAGTTTATGTTGTTATATCTTCAAGTTGTGATTTTTTTTGTTAAAGCTTATAAATTTATCTTTGTTGAGTGGAAAAGTAAAGTCAAAAGTGGTTTTTATTGGTTCTGTGAAGTTTTGTAAGAGATATTTTGTGACGCCCCCCATTTTTGGGGCGCTGAGCACATATGCCCACATGTTTTTTCATAAACTTTTTGTTCACATTTGTTAATTTTCAGTAAATGTATGACACATTTTTTCTTTCCGATTTCTTTTTTTCTGCGTTTTTTATATTTTACGGAAATTCCGTAACTGAAACTCACTATTCAGGTTAACTGTTGTGACATATTGGAGAATGAAGAAGATATTATAAATGCTTCTGTTTACATTTGCCCTCCTGAAAATCACATGCTAAGTGATGGTGACAGTGACGAAGATGACGCCGAAGCAGGAAACGTTAATCATCTCTCTGGAAATCAGCTACGAGCTGAAGGGCAGTTGCAAATAGTTAGACAAGGTGGTGGTGGATTGAAGCATGAATTTGTTGGGCGGGAAAATCAGTCTGATTCGGACGACAGTGATGACAATGTTCCTTTATCTGAACTAAAAATTCGGAATCAGGCCCAAGTGAGAAAATCAAAGAAAAAACCTCTGCCAGATAGAGAGTGGGAGGACAAGGATCTTCCAACGTATGAGAGGCAAACATGTACTGAACTTGACTTTCTCAACGACTCTCGGAGCCCTGTGGAGTGGTTTGAACTATTTTATGATGACGAGTTAGTAGACCTGATAGTACTTAACTCGAAAAAGTATGCCGCTTACGAGGGGAACGACCAGTTTGACGTAACGCGCGAAGAAATGCGTCTTGTAATTGCTGTATTTTTGTTTAGTGGCTGTTGTTCCTATGCAAGACAGCGAATGTTTTGGGACACAGGTGCTAATACATATCACCCTGTCGTTGCCAACTCTTTGACAAGGTTTCGGTTCGAGCAAATTTTGAAATATATGCACGTAAGCGACAATACATTATTAGATCAGGGAGATAAGTTTACAAAGGTTCGCCCATTGTGGGATAAACTTAACGCAAATTGGATAAGATATTTTCCGCGCTTTAGAATATAAGTATAAATGAATCCATGGTACCATATTACGACCACCATAGCACAAAACAACATATCCATGGAAAACCAATCCGATTTGGTTATAAGATTTGGTGCATGGCAACTTGCCTAGGGTATTTGATTCAAGCTGAACCTTATCAAGGAGCCTTCACCGGTAATACTAATCCCGAGCTAGGAGTTGGTGGGTCCGTTGTTACGAATTTGCTGTCTAAACTACCAAATGGGTTTAAAGTCCACGTCAACATCGATAATTTTTTTACGTCGATTCGTTTGCTAACAGCACTGAAGGTATCTGGACATTAGGGAACTGGCACTATTCAAGCAAATCGCGTCGAAAAAGCACCTTTGGAGTCACTTCAAAGCATAAAATCCAAACCGAGGGGTAGCTATCATAAAAAATTACAAAAATAATTTCAATTGCAACTCAAATAAAAACACAACTAAAAAGTGTCGAAAATGTGACGTTGGATGTCACACAAACTATTTTGAGGCTTTCCATTCATAACTTTATTTATATTTATTTTAATTCAATCAATTAAAAAGTGGAATCTGAATTAAATTTATAGTTTTCTTTAATAAAACTGAAATCACATTAAATATTAACTGAACTATATAGTATATTTTTAGTGCTCCCTGATGTGGCCAGCGCCCCATTTTTGGGGCGGCTATTTTCTCAAAAACTACGAGAGATATGAATGAAAGGCCTTAAGCGCTTGGTTACTGGTGTCTCATAGCTAACCGCAATTGCTTTCTTTCCTTCAAAATTTTTCTAGAAAAAAGTTGGGATTATATGGGTTAATTCAGTGAGTGAGCTCCGTGATGGTAAAATGTTAGTATTGGTGAACAACAAAAAAGTAGCCGATCGCTTCATTGCTTTAAAGCAACTTCCAGGAATCTGTAGCATCAAAGCTAAGTATCACGACAACCTGAACTTCACTAAAGGTACAGTACTCGCCCCCTTCCTACACAATGTAAGTGAAACCGAAATTGTTAGCGAGCTAAATGCTCAAGGTGTAGTTGCCGCTTTCAAATTCCAGAGGAAAAATGAAAACAACCAATTTACTCCAAATGGCGTTGTGTTGCTTACTTTCGATTTGTTCAACTTACCTGGACAAATTGATATTGCCTGGCGAAGAGTCAACGTCAGACAATATATACCAAATCCCATGTGTTGCAAAAATTGTCAATTGCTTGGACATACCATAAAGCACTGGAAAGGAAAAGCAGCTTGTAATACTTGTAGTCTTCCTCCCCACAACCTTCAAAAATGCACACGCACTTTCTGCGCCAACTGCCAGGCTGATCACGCAGCTTCTTCAAACAAGTGTCCAAAATATATGCAAGCAAAGCAAATACAAGCAATTAAAACAACAAAGAAATGCATCATGCGTGAAGCTATTAAAATCTATAACTCAACCGTCTCTTTCCCCGAAAACTCGCCTTCTTTCTCAGCGACAGTCTCTCATCAGCAAAATAGCAAGCAAGAAACTCAGCACTTAAACTCAACCCCAATTCCCATACCGACCAATTCGCAATCAACTTCTTAAGAAAATGCTTCAAGCGAACAACAATTATCAGAAAACAATATACAAACTCACATACATAATACACGCACCGCAATAGTTGAAGAACTCTCTTCTCAATTTCCCGATCCCAATTTACACGATCTCACAGCACCCGACTACTCTAAAGAACTTGAGCAAAGTTATCACGCTCTCATGCAACAACAAAAAAATCACTATCAACCAACAAGTAAAACAATTTCTGACTCAAACTCAAACTCACCTATAAACTTCTCAACTTACCTCTCAAACACCAACAACACAAGTAACACAGTTTATAACTCAAACAATATCTGCCTTTCTCATAGAGGCGATTCTCTTATGTCCTCAGAAGACGACGAGGCCATGTCTCATTTTGACAAATAACTCAACAAACGAAAATAACTCAAAACACAAATCATATTTCCAAGCTAAACATTTATTTCTTTTCTTACAATCATGTTTTCCACTTTACAATGGAACATGAATGGTTTCTATAACAATTACCATGAGCTTCAGCTCTTGGTGCAATCCCACTCACCCTCAGTAATTCTACTAAATGAAACGCATTTACCTTACAACGCGAATGCAGTTTACCCGAAGCGCTATTCAGGCATATTCCATAACTTGTCAAACATAACTTTAAGTAAACAAGGTGTCGCAGTGTTGGTTAAAAAAGGCTTGCCTTTTAAAAGGATAATGTTTCAATCCTCAATATCTGCTATTGCCATCGAGGTTGATTTAGGTTTTAAACATAATATAATTTGCGCCTACATACCGCCGACACAAACCTTTTTAAACGCAGACATATTATACTTGCTGCAACAAGTCTCATCACCTGTTATACTCGTAGGTGATCTTAATGCTTGGAGTTCAATATGGGGATCTCCAAAAGAAAACACAAGAGGAAAACACATTGATGATGCTTTGCTCACTTCCGACCTCATTTGCCTTAACGATGGTAGTGCAACCCATTTTTCAACTCATGGCACATTCTCGCATCTTGTCCTCAACTTTTGCTCAGCATCCCTTGCCCCAAATTGCAGTTGGAGTTTGTCAAGCGACTTACACGGTAGCGATCACTATCCAATTATCTGCAAAATCAACACGCAGCGATATCGTTCCAAATTCAAACCAAAATTCATATTTAAAACTGACTTCGCTGACTGGCGTAAATTTTCAGATCTATGTGAAGAGGCAAATAACCAAATTCCCATCTCTAATAACAATAATAGAGAAGCTGCTCTTATTCAAAAAATTATTCGCTCCGCAGCAAATCTGTCTATACCACATACAAATGGTAGAAAATCTGAGCACAATGTACCATGGTGGAACGCCAATCTAGCGTCTCTTAGATCAAAGAAGCAACAGGCATGGCACGAATACAAACGTTGTCAAACGCTTGAAAACTTAATAGGGTACAAGAGATCGAACGCTAATTTTCGACGCATGGCTAAAGAAGCGAAACGACTCTGTTTCCAAAAGTTCACAGCGAATATCAATCCTGCTTCCTCCCCCAAAAAAATCTGGAATGAAATAAATTTATTGACAGGTGGTACTAAAAATTCGTATATCCCACGGATCAACACTCCTGTTGAACCGCTAATCATGTCTGAACAAACTTCGAATTTCTTTGCAAACCACTTCTCTGTCGCGAGTTCTGATGAACACTTTAGCTTTCAATTTCGTAATAGCAAAGCATCAATTCCAGACAGCTTCACTGATACAACATATGACCTTTCCTCAACTGCAAAAATGTTAGAATCGAGAATCTCGCTTTCTGAATTTAAATATGCTCTTTCCTCAGTAAAAGGGAAAACGCCTGGGTTAGATAAAATAACTTACCCAATGATGGAAAACCTCCTGATTTCAATTAAGATACGTCTAGTTGAACTGTATAATAACATCTTTGACACCGCTGTTTATCCACAATTCTGGATAACATCAAACATAATCCCGATACTAAAACCCGGAATATTATCAACTGATGTCAACAGTTATCGTCTTATCTCTCTTTTGAGTTGTCTCGGGAAAGTCTTCGAAAAGATCATTGGAACTCGTCTGGCGTGGTTCGCTAGAAGAAACAACTTAATTAGCCCCCGTCAAGTTGCTTACAAGAAAGGTCATGGTACCATGAACACTTTACTTTTATTCGATAATTTTGTGACCACTGCTTTGTCTAGCAAAAATCACGTATCATTGTTAGCGTTAGATTTTCAAAAGGCATTTGATCGCATAGGAATGCATGTTATATTAAAACAACTACAAAAATGGAAGGTTGGCCCCAAGATTTTAAATTTCATTAAATCTTTTCTTACTAACAGGAAACTATCAGTGACGGTTAATGGTTTCCTCTCACCAACGCGCAATTTATCAAACGGCACACCTCAAGGTTCACCCCTTTCCGCCCTACTTTTTGTTATCGCATTCGATGAATTAAGGAACCTTTTATCCCAGCACAAGAAAATGGAGCATCATATCTATGCAGATGATGTCCTCATCTTCTCAAAAGTCAACGATATCTCTGCTGTGCAAAACATTTTTAAAGATGTTCTAAACGACATTGCAGCATGGTCCACAACTTCGAGAGTACTCCTCTCACTATAAAAATCCAACTTGCTACATATATGTCGAAAGAGGACGCCGTGTAACATTATACTCAATGTTGAAAATCATACAATTAATACTAAAGATAGCTTAAAGATACTAGGATTAATCGTAGACTCTAAATATTGCTTTAAGCAAAATTGTAATTATATTAGAAGTTCCTTAATATCTAGATTAAATATTATTAAGTATCTTTCATGCAAACATTCTGCTACGCTTATCAATGTTGTCAGAGCTCTACTACTATCGACGGTTGATTACGCCCTGCCGATCTATGGACACTGTGCAAAATCTACAATCTCCAGAATCTCAGCCCCCTATCATGCAGCTATCCGCCGAAGTCTCAAGGCTTTTCCAACTTCACCAACGAAATTTCTATTGGCCGAATTTGGCCTACTGAACATATCCAACAGAGTGTTCGATACAAATGCATTCAACAACGTAATTTCACGTAAAAGGCAGCTGAGGATTCCATCAGCGTTATCGAGATTTCTTGTTTTCGTTAAGGAGAATTTCATATCTTTTTACCGAGAGAAAAGAGTTGTTGAAACTTTTCCTCCTTGGCTTATCAGTTTCACATCTTTTGAGGATTCATTACTCAGCTTACCTAGACCACATACCCCAAACACGGTCTATAGAGCATCATTATCAGAGGCAGTCGAAACTTACAGCGCTACTGGATGGAATTTTATATTCACCGACGGGTCTAGGACATCAGACTACACTTCCTTGGCTGTAACAAGCAAATGCAATATGTCAGTGGCTTCTTTATCCCATGCGCACAATTTTTACTGCTGAAGCTTTAACAATTGAGTTGGCGGTCGAGCACGCGAAAAAGAATAAAGAAAATATATGATTTGCTCGGACTGCAAATTATGCAT
>JAPZAG010001665.1:0-27885 GCA_027475135.1 Bactrocera correcta | reverse complement strand
ATGTTAAATTAATGGTTTGAATCATTTCGATATCGACTGCTAAATGTGTAAATACAAGAAAATCGACTTTACACCTAAATATAAAATTATAGCATTACTTTATACCTACATACATTACTTTATACCTAAATATAAGATTACGGAATTCTTCCAAATGTACTGTCGTTATGCCGCCATGGCTTTGTATCAACTTCAATACGTTAAAGAAGGTTAATTATTTTAAATATGTTAAACTAATGGTTTGAAGCATTTCGATATCGACTGCTAAATGTGCAAATACAAGAAAATCGACTTTACACCTAAATATAAAATTTTAACATAACGGAATTCTTCTAAAGGCACTGCCGTTATATCGTTAAGGCTTTACGTAGACTTCAGTAAGCTAAAAAATGGTTATTAACTTAATATGTTAAACTAATGATTTGAAGCATTTCGATATCGACATCTAAATGTGTATATAAAAGAAAATCGACTTTATACCTAAATATAAGATTACGGAATTCTTCTACATGCTTTATGTTAACTTCAGGCGTTAAAGAAGCTTTATTAACTTAAGTATGTTAAACTTATGATTTGAAGCATTTCGATATCGATTGCTAAATGAGTATATACAAGAAAATCGAATTCATACCTAAATATAAGATTACGTAATTCTTCTAAATGCACTGCCGTTATGCCGTTAACGCTTTATGTAGACTTCAGTGCGTTAAAGAAGGTTTATTAATTTAATATGTTAAAATAATGATTTGAAGCATTTCGATATCGATTGCTAAAAGTGCATATACAAGAAAATCGACTTTATACCTAAATATAAATTTATAACATTACGGAATTCTTCTAAATGCACTGCCGTTTTACCGTTAAGGCTTTATGTAGACTTCAGTAAGCTAAAAAATGTTTATTAACTTAATATGTTAAACTAATGATTTAAAGGAAATTGATATCGATATCTAAATGTGTATATAAAAGAAAATCGACTTTATACCTAAATATAAGATTACGGAATTCTTCCAAATGCACTGCCGTTATGTCTTTATATCAACTTCAATACGTTAAAGAAGGTTAATTAACTTTAATATGTTAAACTAATGGTTTAAAGCATTTCGATATCGATTGCTTAATGCACATATACAAGAAAATCGACTTTATCCCAAAAATATAAGACTACGGAATTCTTCCAAATGTACTGTCGTTATGTCGCCATGGCTCATTATCAACTTCAATACGTTAAAGAAGGTTTATTAACTTAAATATGTTAAACTAATGAGTTGAAGCATTTCGATATCGATTGCTAAATGTGTATATACAAGAAAATCGACTTTATACCTAAATATAAGATTACGGAATTCACCCAAATATACTGCCGTTATGCCGTTATGGCTTTATTTAAACTTCAGTAAGATAAAGAAGGTTAATTAACCTAAATATGCTAAACCAGTTATTTGGAGATTTTCGATATCGATTGCTAAATGTGTAAATACAAGAAAATCGACTTTACACCTAAATATAAAATTATAATATTACGGAATTCTTCTAAATGCACTGCCGTTATACCCTTAAGGCTTTATGTAAACTTCAGTAGGCTAAAAAATGTTTAATAACTTAATATGTTAAACTAATGATTTGAAGCACTTCGATATCGATAGCTAAATATGTATATACAAGAAAATCGACTTTATACCTAAATATAAGATTATGGAATTCTTCTACTGCACTGCAGTTTTGCCTCCATGGCTATATGCCCACTTCAGATCGTTAAAGAAGGTTTATAAACATAAATATGTTAAACTAATGAGCTGAAGCATTTCGATATCGCTTGCCAAATATGTATATACAAGCAAATCGAAATGCCGCCATGGCTTTGTATCAACTTCAATACGTTAAAGAAGGTTAATTATTTTAAATATGTTAAACTAATGGTTTGAAGCATTTCGATATCGACTGCTTAATGTGTAAATACAAGAAAATCGACTTTACACCTAAATATAAAAATTATAACATTACGGAATTCTTCTAAAGGCACTGCCGTTATACCGTTAAGGCTTTACGTAGACTTCAGTAAGCTAAAAAATGGTTATTAACTTAATATGTTAAACTAATGATTTGAAGCATTTCGATATCGACATCTAAATGTGTATATAAAAGAAAATCGACTTTATACCTAAATATAAGATTACGGAATTCTTCTACATGCTTTATGTTAACTTCAGGCGTTAAAGAAGCTTTATTAACTTAAGTATGTTAAATTTATGATTTGAAGCATTTCGATATCGATTGCTAAATGTGTATATGCAAGAAAATCGATTTTATACCTAAATAAAAGATAACGGAAATTACCCAAATATACTGCCCTTATGCCGTTATGGCTTCTGTAAAGAAGGTTTATTATTTAAATATGTTAAGCTAATGGTTTGAAGCATTTCGATATCGATTGCTAAATGTGCAAATACAAGAAAATCGACTTTATACCTAAATATAAAATTATAACATTACGGAATTTTTCTAAATGCACTGCCGTTATACCGTTAAGGCTTTATGTAGACTTTAATAAGCTAAAAAATGTTTATTAACTTAATATGTTAAACTAATGATTTGAAGCATTTCGTTATCGACATCTAAATGTGTATATAAAAGAAAATCGACTTTATACCTAAATATAAGATTACGGAATTCTTCCAATTGCACTGCCGATATGGCTTTATATCAATACGTTAAAGAGGGTCAATTAACTTAATTATGTTAAACTAATGATTTGAAGCATTTCGATATCGCTTGCCAAATATGTATATACAAGAAAATCGAATTTATACCTAAATATAAGATAACGGAGTTTTTCTAAATTCACTGCCCTTATGCCGTTAACGCTTTATGTAGACTTCAGTGCGTTAAAGAAGGTTTATTAACTTAAATATGTTAAACTAATGATTTGAAGCATTTCGATATCGATTGCTATAAGTGCACTACAAGAAAATCGACTTTATACCTAAATATAAGATTACGGAATTCTTCCAAATGTACTGTCATTATGCCGCCATGGCTTTGTATCAACTTCAATACGTTAAAGAAGATTAATTATTTTAAATATGTTAAACTAATGGTTTGAAGCATTTCGATATCGATTGCTAAATGAGTATATACAAGAAAAGCGAATTCATACCTAAATATAAAATTATAACATTACGGAATTCTTCTAAATGCACTGCCGTTATACCGTTAAGGCTTTATGTAGACTTCAGTAAGCTAAAAAGTGTTTATTAACTTAATATGTTAAACTAATGATTTGAAGCATTTCGATATCGATATCTAAATGTGTATATAAAAGAAAATCGACTTTATACCTAAATATAAGTTTACGGAATTCTTCCAAGTGCACTGCCGTTATGGCTTTACATCAACTTCAATACGTTAAAGAAGGTTAATTAACTTAAATATGTTAAACTAATGATTTGAAGCATTTCGATATCGATTGCTAAATGTGTATATACAAGAAAATCGATTTTATACCTAAATAAAAGATAACGGAATTCACCCAAACATACTGCCGTTATGCCGTTGTGGCTTTATTTAAACTTCAGTAAGATAAAGAAGGTTAATTAACCTAAATATGCTAAACCAGTTATTTGAAGATTTTCGATATCGATTGCTTAATGTGTAAATCCAAGAAAATCGACTACATACCTAAATATACGATTACGGAATTCTTCTACATGCTTTATGTTAACTTCAGGCGTTAAAGAAGCTTTGTTAACTTAAGTATGTTAAACTTATGATTTGACGCATTTCGATATCGATTGCTAAATGAGTATATACAAGAAAATCGAATTTATACCTAAATATAAGATAACGGAATTCTTATAAATATACTGCCGTTATGCCGTTATGGCTTTATGTAAACTTCAGTAAGATAAAGAAGGTTAAATAACTTAAATATGCAAACTCAGTTTATCCAAGAAAATCGACTTTATACCTAAATATAAGATTACGGAATTCTTCCACATGTACTGCCGTTATGCCGCCATGGCTTTGTATCACCTTCAATTCGTTAAAGAAGGTTAATTAACTTAAATAAGTTAAACTAATGATTTGAAGCATTTTGATATCGCTTGCTAAATGAGTATATACAAGAAAGTCGAATTTATACCTAAATATAAGATTACGTAATTCTTCCAAATACACTGCCGTTATGCCGTTATGGCTTTATATTAACTTCATTTCGTTAAAGAAGATTTATTATCTTAAATATGTTAAACCAGTTATTTGAAGCATTTCGATATCGATTGCTTAATGCATATATACAAGAAAATCGACTTTATACCTAAATATAAGACTACGGAATTCTTCCAAATGTACTGTCGTTATGCCGCCATGGCTCTTTATCAACTTCAAGACGTTAAAGAAGGTTAATTAACTTAAATATGTTAAACTAATGATTTGAAGCATTTCGATATCGCTTGCTAAATGTGTATATACAAGAAAATCGAATTTATACCTAAATATAAAATTATAACATTACGGAATTCTTCTAAATGCACTGCAGTTATACCGTTAAGGCTTTATGTAGACTTCAGTAAGCTAAAAAATGTTTATTAACTTAATATGTTAAACTAATGATTTCAAGCATTTCGATATCGATATCTCAATGTGTATATAAAAGAAAATCGAATTTATACCTAAATATAAGATTACGTAATTCTTCCAATCCTACTGTCATTATGCCGCCATGGCTTCATATCAACTTCAATACGTTAAAGAAGGTTAATTAACTTAAATATGATAAACTAAAGATTTGAAGCATTTCGATATCGCTTGTATGTATGTATGTATATACAAGAAAATCGAATTTATACCTAAATATAAGATAACGGAATTCTTCTACATGCACTGCCGTTATGCCGTTAACGCTTTATGTAGACTTCAGTGCGTTAAAGAAGGTTTATTAACTTAAATATGTTAAACTAATGATTTAAAGCATTTCGATATCGATTGCTAAATGTGTATATACAAGAGAATTGACTTTATACCTAAATATAAGATTACGGAATTCTTCCAATCCTACTGTCATTATGCCGCCATGGCTTCATATCAACTTCAATACGTTAAAGAAGGTTTATTAACTTAATATGTTAAACAAATGATTTGAAGCATTTCGATATCGATGGCTAAATATGTATATACAAGAAAATCGTTTTTATACCTAAATATAAGATTACGGAATTCTTCTACATCCACTGTCGTTATGCCAACTTCAGATCGTTAAAGAAGGTTTATTAACGTAAATATGTTAAACTAATGATTTGAAGCATTTCGATATCGATTGCTAAATGTGTATATACAAGAAAATCGATTTATACCTAAATAAAAGATTACGGAATTCACTCAAATATACTACCGTTATGCCGTTATGGCTTTATTTAAACTTCAGTAAGATAAAGAAGGTTAATTAACCTAAATATGCTAAACCAGTTATTTGAAGATTTTCGATATCGATTGCTAAATGTGTATATCCAAGAAAAGCGACTACATACCTAAATATAAGATTATGGAATTCTTCTACATGCACTGCCGTTATGGCGCCATGGCTTTATGTTAACTTCAGGCGTGAAAGAAGCTTTATTAACTTTAATATGTTAAACTAATGATTTGAAGCATTTCGATATCGATTGCCAAATGAGTATATACAAGAAAATCGAATTCATACCTAAATATAAGATTACGTAATTCTTCTAAATGCACTGCGGTTATGCCGTTAAGGCTTTATGTAGACTTCAGTTCTTTAAAGAAGGTTTATTAACTTAAATATGTTAAACTAATGATTTGAAGCATTTCGATATCGATTGCTAAATGTGTATATACAAGAAAATCGACTTTATACCTAAATATAAGATTACGGAATTCTTCCAAATGTACTGTCTTTACGCCGCCATGGCTTAATGTCAACTTCAATTCGTTAAAGAAGGTTAATTAACTTAAATAAGTTAAACTAATAATTTGAAGCATTTCGATATCGATAGCTAAATATGTATATACAAGAAAATCGACTTTATACCTAAATAAAAGGTAACATAATTCTTCTAAATGCACTGCCGTTATGCCGTTAAGGCTATATGTAGACTTCAGTGAGTTAAAGAAGGTTTATTAACTTAAATATGTTAAACTAATGATTTGAAGCATTTCGATATCGATTGCTTAATGTGTATATACGAGAAAATCGGTTTATACCTAAATAAAAGATTACGGAATTCACTCAAATATACTGCCGTTATGCCGTTATGACTTTATTTAAACTTCAGTAAGATAAAGAAGGTTAATTAACCTAAATATGCTAAACCAGTTATTTGGAGATTTTCGATATCGATTGCTAAATGCGTAAATACAAGAAAATCGACTTTACACCTAAATATAAAATTATAACATTACGGAATTCTTCTAAATGCACTGCCGTTATACCCTTAAGGCTTTATGTAAACTTCAGTAGGCTAAAAAATGTTTAATAACTTAATATGTTAAACTAATGAGCTGAAGCATTTCGATATCGATTGCTAAATGTGTGTATACAAGAAAATCGATTTTATACCTAAAAAAAAGATTACGGACATTACCCAAATATACTACCGTTATGCCGTTATGGCTTCTGTAAAGAAGGTTAATTATTTAAATATGATAAGCTAATGGTTTGAAGCATTTCGATATCGATTGCTATATGTGTAAATACAAGAAAATCGACTTTATACCTAAATATAAAATTATAACATTATGGAATTCCTCTAAATACACTGCCGTTATGCCATTAGTTCCTTTAGTGCGCTAAAGAAGGTTTAATAACTTAAATATGTTAAACTAATGATTTGAAGCATTTCGATATCGATTGCTAAATGTGTATATATAAGAAAATCGCATTTATACCTAAATATAAGATTACGGAATTCTTCCAAATGTATTGTCTTTATGCCGCCATGGCTTTATGTCAACTTCAATTCGTTAAAGAAGGTTAATTAACTTAAATAAGTTAAACTAATAATTTGAAGCATTTTAATATCGCTTGCTAAATGAGTATATACAAGAAAGTCGAATTTATACCTAAATATAAGATAACGGAATTCTTCTAAATGCAGTGCAGTTATACCGTTAAGGCTTTATGTAGACTTCAGTGCGTTAAAGAAGGTTTATTAACTTAAATATGTTAAACTAATGATTTTAAGCATTTCGATACCGATTGCTAAATGCGTATATTGAACAAAATCGAGTTATACATAAATATAAGATTACGGAACTCTTCCCAATGCACTGCCGTTATGCCGTTAAGTCTTTTGTAGACTTCAGTAAGATAAAGAGGATTAATTAACTTAAATCTGTTAAACTAATGATGTGAAGCATATCGGCATCGATTGCTAAATTTGTATATACAAGAAAATCGACTTTATACCTAAATATAAGATTACGGAATTGTTCCAAATGTACTGTCGTTATGCCGCCATGGCTTTGTATCACCTTCAATACGTTAAAGACCGTTTATTAACTAAAATATGTTAAACTAATGATTTGAAGCATTTCGATATCGATTGCTAAATGAGTATGTACAAGAAAATCGACTTTATACCTGAATATAAGATTATGGAATTCTCCAAACTGCACTGCCGTTATGCCGCCATGGCTTCATGTCACCCTCGGTAGGTTAAAGAAGGTAATTTAACTTAAATATGTTAAACTAATGATTTGAAGCATTTCGATATCGATTGCTAAATGTGCTAGTACAAGAAACTTGACTTTATACATAAGCATAGGATAACGGAATTCTTCCAAATGCATTGCCGTTAATCCGCCATGGCTTTATGTCAACTTCAGTTCGTTAAAAAAGGTTTGTTAACTTAAATATGTTAAACTAATGATTTGAAGCATTTCGATATCGATTGCTAAATGAGTATATACAAGAAAATCGAATTTATGCCTAATATAAGATAACGGAATTCTTCTAAACGCACTGCCGTTATGCCGTTAAGGCTTTATGAAGACTTCAGTAAGATAGAGGGGAATAATTAACTTAAATATGTTAAACTTATGATTTGAAGCATTTCGATATCGATTGCTAAATATGTAAATACAATAAAATCGACTTTGTACCTAAATATAAGATTACGGAATTCTTTTAAATGCACTGCAGTTATACCGTTAAGGCTTTATGTACACTTCAGTGCGTTAAAGAAGGTTTATTATAAATAACTTGAAAGTTTAAAACTAATGATTTAAAGCATTTCGATATAGATTGTTATATGTGTATGTACAACAATATCGACTATATACCTAAATAAAAGATAACGGAATTCTTCTGCATGCACTGCGTTATGCCGTTAAGGCTTTTGTAGACTTCAGTATGAAAAAGAGGGTTAATTAACTTAAATATGTTAAACTAAATTTTGAAGAATTTCGATATCGATTGCTTAATATGTAAATACAAGAAAATCGACTTTATACCTTAATATAAGATTTTGGAATTCTTCTAAATGCACTGCAGTTATACCGTTAAGGCTTTATGTTAACTTCAGTGCGTTCAAGAAGGTTTATTAACTTTAATATGTTAAACTAATGATTTGAAGCATTTCGATATCGATAGCTAAATGTGTAAAATACAAGAAAATCGACTTTATACCTAAATATAAGATAACGGAATTCTTCTACATGCACTGCCGTTATGCCATCATGGCTATATGCAAACTTCTGATCATTAAAGAAGGTATATTAACTTAAATATGTTAAACTAATGAGTTGAACCATCTCGATATCGATTGCTAAATGCATATATACAAGAAAATCGACTTTATACCTAAATATAAGATTACGGAATTCTTCCAAATTACTGTCGTTATGCCGCCATGACTTTATTTCACCTTCAATACGTTAAAGATGGTTAATTAACTTAAATATGTTAAACTAATGATTTGAAGCATTTCGATATCGATTGCTTAATATGTAAATACAAGAAAATCGACTTTATACCTTAATATAAGATTTTAGAATTCTTCTAAATGCACTGCAGTTATACCGTTAAGGCTTTATGTTAACTTCAGTGCGTTCAAGAAGGTTTATTAACTTAAATATGTTAAACTAATGATTTGAAGCATTTCGATATCGATAGCTAAATGTGTATATACAAGAAAATCGACTTTATACCTAAATATAAGATAACGGAATTCTTCTACATGCACTGCCGTTATGCCATCATGGCTATATGCAAACTTCTGATCATTAAAGAAGGTATATTAACTTAAATATGTTAAACTAATGAGTTGAACCATCTCGATATCGATTGCTAAATGCATATATACAAGAAAATCGACTTTATACCTAAATATAAGATTACGGAATTCTTCCAAATTACTGTCGTTATGCCGCCAGGGCTTTATTTCACCTTCAATACGTTAAAGATGGTTAATTCACTTAAATATGTTAAACTAATGATTTGAAGCATTTCGATATCGATTACTAAATGTGTATATACAAGAAAATCGACTTTACATATACCTAAATATAAGATTACGGAATTCTTCCAAATGTACTGTCGTTATGCCGCCATGGTTTGTATCAACTACAATACGTTAAAGAAGGTTAATTATTTTAAATATGTTAAACTAATGGTTTGAAGCATTTCGATATCGACTGCTAAATATGTATATACAAGAAAATCGAATTTATACCTAAATATAAAATTATAACATTACGGATTTCTTCTAAATGCACTGCTGTTATACCGTTAAGGCTTTATGTAGACCTCATTAAGCTAAAAAATGTTTATTAACTTAATATGTTAAACTAATGATTTGAAGCATTTCGATATCGCTTGCCAAATATGTATATACAAGAAAATCGACTTTATACCTAAATATAAGATTACGAATATTTTCCAAATGTGCTGTCGTTATGCCGCCATGGCTTTATATCAACTTCAATACGTTAAAGAAGGTTAATTAACTTAAATATGTTAAACTAATGATTTGAAGCATTTCGATATCGCTTGCTAAATGTGTATAAAAAAGAAAATCGAATTTATACCTAAATATAAGATAACGGAATTATTCTAAACGCACTGCCGTTATGCCGTTAAGGCTTTATGTAGACTTCAGTAAGATAGAGGGGAATAATTAACTTAAATATGTTAAACTTATGATTTGAAGCAATTCGATATCGATTGCTAAATATGTAAATACAAGAAAATCGACTTTGTACCTAAATATAAGATTACAGAATTCTTTTAAATGCACTGCGGTTATACCGTTAAGCCTTTATGTAAACTTCAGTGCGTTAAAGAGGGTTTATTATAAATAACTTGAAAATGTAAAACTAATGATTTGAAGCATTTCGATATCGATTGCTAAATGTGTATGTACAACAATATCGACTTTATACCTGAATAAAAGATAACGGAATTCTTCTACATGCACTGCCGTTATGCCGTTAAGGCTTTTGTAGACTTCAGTATGAAAAAGAGGGTTAATTAACTTAAATATGTTAAACTAATGTTTTGAGGTATGTCGATATCGATTGCTAAGTGAGTATGTACAAGAAAATCGACTTTATACCTAAATATAAGATTATGGAATTCTTCTAAATGGACTGCCGTTATGCCGCCATGGCTTCATGTCACCATCGGTAGGTTAAAGAAGGTAATTTAACTTAAATATGTTAAACTAAAGATTTGAAGCATTTCGATATCGATAGCTAAATGTGCTAGTACAAGAAACTTGACTTTATACCTAAACATAGGATAACGGAATTCTTCCAAATGCACTGCCGTTAATCCGCCATGGCTTTATGTCAACTTCAGTTCGTTAAAGAAGGTTTGTTAACTTAAATATGTTAAACTACTGATCTCAAGCATTTCGATATCGATTGCTAAATGTCTCTATACAACAAATCGATTTTATACCTAAATATAAAATTACTTAATTCTTCTACATGCACCGCCGTTATGCCGCCATGGCTTCATGTCACTTTCGGTAGGTTAAAGAAGGTAATTTAACTTAAATATGTTAAACTAATGATTTGAAGCATTTCGATATCGATTGCTTAATGTGTATATACAAGAAAATCGACTTTATACCTAAACATAGGATAACGGAATTCTTCCAAATGCACTGCCGTTAATCCGCTATGGCTTTATGTCAACTTCAGTTCGTTAAAGTAGGTTTGTTAACTTAAATATGTTAAACTAATGATTTGAAGCATTTCGATATCGATTTCTAAATGCATATATACAAGAAAATCGACTTTATACCTAAATATAAGATTACGGAATTCTTCCAAATTAAACTAATGATTTGAAGCATTTCGATATCGATAGCAAAATGAGTATATAAAAGAAAATCAATTTTATACCTATATATAAGATTACGGAATTCTTTTCATGCACTGCCGCTATGCCGCCATGGCTATATGCCAACTTCAGATCGTTAAAGAAGGTTTATTAACTTAAATATGTTAAACTAATGAGTTGAAGCATCTTGATATCGATTGCTAAATGTATATATACAACAAAATCGACTTTATACCTAAATATAAGATTACGGAATTCATCTAAATGCACTGCCGTTATACCGTTATGGCTTTATCTAAACTTCAGTAAGATAAAGAAGGTTAATAACCTTAAATATGTTAAACTATCGATTTGAAGCATTTCGTTGTCGATTGCTTAATGTGTATATACAAGAAAATCGAATTTATACCTAAATATAAGATTACGAATTTCTTCTAAATGCACTGCCGTTATGCCGCCATGGCTTTATATCAACTTCAATAAGTTAAAGAAGGTTAACTAACTTAAATATGCTAAACTAATGATTTGAAGCATTTCGATATCGCTTGATAAATGTGTATGTACAAGAAAATCGGTTTTATACCTAGATATAAGATTTCGGAATTCTTCTACATGCACTGCCGTTATGCCGCCATGGCTTTATGTCACCTTCGGTAGGTTAAAAAAGGTAATTTAACTTAAATATGTTAAACTAATGATTTGAAGCATTTCGATATCGATTGCTAAATGTGCTAGTACAAGAAACCTGACTTTATAACTAAACATAGGATAAAGAAGGTTAATTAACTTAAAAAAGTTAAACTAATAATTGGAAGCATTTTGATATCGCTTGCAAAATGAGTATATACAAGAAAGTCGAATTCATACCTAAATTTAAGATAACGGAATTCTTCTAAATGCAGTGCAGTTATACCGCTAAGGCTTTGTGTAGACTTCAGTGCGTTAAAGAAGGTTTATTATCTTAAATAAATTAAACTTATGATTTGAAGCATTTCGATATCGATTGCCAAATGCGTATATTGAACAAAATCGACTTTATACCTAAATATAAGATTACGGAACTCTTCCAAATGCACTGCCGTTATGCCGTTAAGGCTTTTGTAGACTTCAGTAAGATAAAGAGGATTAATTAACTCAAATCTGTTAAACTTATGATGTGAAGCATATCGGCATCGATTGCTAAATGTGTATATACAAGAAAATCGACTTTATACCTAAATATAAGATTACGGAATTGTCCCAAATATGCTGTCGTTATGCCGCCATGGCTTTGTATCACCTTCAATACGTTAAAGAAGGTTTATTAACTTAAATATGTTAAACTAATGATTTGAAGCATTTCGATATCGATTGCTAAATGAGTATGTACAAGAAAATCGAATTCATACCAAAATATAAGGTTACGGAACTCTTCCAAATGCACTGCCGTTATGCCGTTAAGGCTTTTGTAGACTTCAGTAAGATAAAGAGTATTAATTAACTCAAATCTGTTAAACTTATGATGTGAAGCATATCGGCATCGATTGCTAAATGTGTATATACAAGAAAATCGACTTTATACCTAAATACAGTAGCTAGAAAAAGTAAGTTATCAAAACATCCAGCGCTGTTTTAAATGCTCTATACATTTTTGCGTTATCGAATATAATTTTTTTTGCATATGTTCGGAAAGTACCGTTATCAAAGTACCGCAATTGATGATTTTAGTGGCGACCGCGTGTCTGGAAAAAAATTTGCGTCGCATTCTATAAAAATACTCAGTGACAAAGCTTGGACAAAGTAAGTTATCAAGTGCAGTAATTGGTGTTTTTCAAATTAAAACTTAAAAATAAATTACAAAAAAGCATTAAAGGTGAAAGAATTTATTATTTCATACATTTTGAAATTGAATTGGTAAGTAAAACATTGGTTTTTGTTTTTATTTAATTTTTTGAAATATTGAGGCGATTTATTTACAGCGAATTTAAAAAAAAATTGAAAATGGTGAATTTTAAACAATTAACGAATGAGGAGCGTTCAGCCATAATTAGTTTGCATAAAGATGGTCACACACAGCGTTATATTGCTGAAAAATTTAACAAAAGCCAAGTCGCAATATGGAAAGTTGTTGCAGGCTACAACAAAGAAAATCGAGTCATCAGGAAGAAGAGACAAGGGCGCCCAAAAATTACAACGGAGAGAGTTGATAAACGAATTTTGGATATTTCCAATTCTGATCCCTTCAAATCAGTTCCAAAAATTCGCGCACAGCTTGTAAAAGAAGGCAAGAAGGCCCCCTCAGTGCACACTGTCCGTAATAGATTGCGCCAAGCTAATATTCACGGCCGCGTTGCAAGAAAGTTACCCTACCTAAATGAGGCGAATAGGAAAAAACGACAAACATTTTATGAAGAGCACATATTGAAACCTCAAAATTTTTGGCATAAAGTGCTCTGGACTGATGAATCGATGATTAGACTTCGTTACTCTCACGGTATGGTTTATGTTTGGCGCTCACCCGAACAAGAACTATCATACAGGTGCACTCTACCCACAGTTAAGTCGGTGGAAAAAGGCTTAATGGTTTGGGGGTGCTTATCTGCGAATGGCCCTGGCAATATTGTAGTCCTGGAAGGAAAAGTTACTGCTACAGTTTATTTAAATATTTTAAAGGAGCACGCGATCCCCGAGGGTCACCGCCTAATTGGCCATGATTTCCTTCTTCAACAAGACAATGCGCCAATTCATACTGCGAAAATCATCACAGAACATCTACAAAATGAAAATGTGAGTGTATTGAAATGGCCTCCTCAAAGCCCTGACTTGTCACCAATTGAAAATGCTTGGGCAATCCTTAAGATGCGTATAGCTGAAGAGAAACCCCAAAACCTGACTGATTTGAAGGACTGCATCTATAACATTTGGAACAATTTTCCTCAAAATAAGTGTTTGAAGCTTGTCAACTCCATGCAACAACGATTGGGTCAACTAGCTACACGAAATTATAGACATTGTGATTATTAAAGAATTTGATAACTTATTTTTTCTACATGCAATTTACTGTATGTGTTTATGTTTTCCTTTTATAAAAGCAAAAAACTAATGTTTTGTTTTAAAATTACTTTCATTAAATACTTTGAAATATGGTCTCAATAAAAAACAAATATTTTGTCTGAAAAATGTAAACTTTAAAATTGTATTCACTTCGCTGATTTATATTTCACTTTGATAACTTACTTTTTCTAGCTACTGTATAAGATTACGGAATTGTCCCAAATATGCTGTCGTTATGCCGCCATGGCTTTGTATCACCTTCAATACGTTAAAGAAGGTTTATTAACTTAAATATGTTAAACTAATGATTTGAAGCATTTCGATATCGATTGCTAAATGAGTATATACAAGAAAGTCGAGTTTATACCTAAATACAAGATAACGGAATTCTTCTAAATGCACTGCAGTTATACCGTTAAGGCTTTATGTAGACTTCAGTGTGTTAAAGAAGGTTTATTATAAATAACTTGAAAATGTAAAACTAATGATTTGAAGCATTTCGATATCGAATGCTAAATGTGTATATACAAGAAAATCGACTTTACATATACCTAAATTTAAGATTACGGAATTCTTCCAAATGTACTGTCGTTATGCCAACATGGTTTGTATCAACTACAATACGATAAAGAAGGTTAATTATTTTAAATATGTTAAACTAATGGTTTGAAGCATTTCGATATCGACAGCTAAATGTGTAAATACAACAAAATCGACTTTATACCTAAATATAAAATTATAACATTACGGATTTCATCTGAATGCACTGCCGTTATACCGTTAAGGAAAAAAAATGTTTATTAACTTAATATGTTAAACTAATGATCTGAAGCCTTTCGATATCGATAGCTAAATGTGTATATACAAGAAAATCGACTTTATACCTGAATAAAGGATTACGGAATTCTTCTACATGCACTGCTGTTATGCCGCCATGGCTTTATATCAACTTCAATATGTTAAAGAAGGTTAACTAACTAAAATATGTTAAACTAATGATTTGAAACATTTCGATATCGCTTGCTAAATGTGTATATACAAGAAAATCGAATTTATACCTAAATATAAGATAACGGAATTCTTCTAAACTCACTGCCGTTATGCCGTTAAGGCTTTATGTAGACTTCAGTGCGTTAAAGAAGGTTTATTATAAATAACTTGAAAATGTAAAACTAACGATTTGAAGCATTTCGATATCGATTGCTAAATGAGTATATACAAGAAAATCTACTTTATACCTAAATATAAGATAATAAAATTCTTCTAAATGCACTGCCGTTATGCCGTTAAGGCTTTTGTAGACTTCCGTAAGAAAAAGAGGGTTAATTAACTTAAATATGTTAAACTAATGATTTGAAGCATTTCGATAACGATTGCTAAATGTGTATGTACAAAAAATTGACTTTATACCTAAATATAAGATAACGGAATTCATATAAATATACTGTCGTTATGCCGTTATGGCTTTATGTAGACTTCAGTAAGATAAAGAAGGTTAATTAATTCAAATATGTTAAACCAGTTATCTGAAGCATTTCGATATCGATTGCGAAATGTATACATACAAGAAAATCGAATTTATACCTAAATATAAGATTACGGAATTCTTCCACATGTACTGTCGTTATGCCGCCATGGCTTTTTATCACCTTCAGTACGTTAAAGAAGGTTAATTATTTTAAATATATTAAACTAGTGGTTTGAAGCATTTCGATATCGATTGCTAAATGTGTAAATATAAGAAAATCGACTTTATACCTAAATATAAAATTATAACATTACGGAATTCTTCTAAATGCACTGCCATTATACCGTTAAGGCTTTATGTAGACTTCAGTAAGCTAAAAGATGTTTATTAACTTAAAATATTAAACTAATGATTTGAAGCATTTCGATATCGATAGCAAAATGAGTATATACAAGAAAATCAATTTTATACCTATATATAAGATTACGGAATTCTTCTACATGCACTGCCGCTATGCCGCCATGGCTATATGTCAACTTCAGATCGTTAAAGACGGTTTATTAACTTAAATATGTTAAACTAATGAGTTGAAGCATCTCGATATCGATTGCTAAATGTATATATACAACAAAATCGACTTTATACCTAAATATAAGATTACGGAATTCTTCTAAATGCACTGCCGTTATACCGTTATGGCTTTAGGTAAACTTCAGTAAGATAAAGAAGGTTAATAACCTTAAATATGTTAAACTATCGACTTGAAGCATTTCGTTATCGATTGCTTAATGTGTATATACAAGAAAATCGAATTTATACCTAAATATAAGATTACGAATTTCTTCTAAATGCACTGCCGCTATGCCGACATGGCTTTATATCAACTTCAATAAGTTAAAGAAGGTTAACTAACTTAAATATGTTAAACTAATGATTTAAAGCATTTCGATATCGCTTGCTAAATGTGTATATATAAGAAAATCGAATTTATACCTAAATATAAGATAACGGAATTCTTCTAAATGCACTGCCGTTATGCCGTTAAGGCTTTTTGTAGACTTCAGTAAGATAGAGGGGAATAATTAACTTAAATATGTTAAACTCGATTGCTAAATATGTAAATACAAGAAAATCGACTTTATACATTAATATAAGATTACGCAATTCTTCTAAATGCACTGCAGTTATCCCGTTAAGGCTTTGTGTAGACTTCAGTGCGTTAAAGAAGGTTTATTAATTTTAATATGTTAAACTTATGATTTGAAGCATTTCGATATCGATTACTAAATGTGTATATACAAGAAAATTGACTTGACATATACCTAAATATAAGATTACGGAATTCTTCCAAATGCACTGTCGTTATGCCGCCATGGTTTGTATCAACTACAGTACGTTAAAGAAGGTTAATTATTTTAAATATGTTAAACTAATGGTTTGAAGCATTTCGATATCGACTGCTAAATGTGTATATAGAAGAAAATCGAATTTATACCTAAATATAAGATTACGGAACTCTTCCAAATGCACTGCCGTTATGCCGTTAAGGCTTTTGTAGACTTCAGTAAGATAAAGAGGATTAATTAACTCAAATCTGTTAAACTTATGATGTGAAGCATTTCGATATCGATTGCTAAGTATGTAAATACAAGAAAATCGACTTTTTACCTAATTATAAGGTTACGTAATTCTTCTTAATGCACTGCCGTTATGCCGCCATGGCTTTATGTCACCTTCGGTAGGTTATAAAAGGTAATTTAACTTAAATATGTTAAACTAATGATTTGAAGCATTTCGATATCGATTGATAAATGTGCATATACAAGAAAATCGATTTTATACCTAGATATAAGATTACGGAATTCTTCTACATGCACTGCCGTTATGCCGTTAAGGCTTTATGTCACCTTCGGTAGGTTAAAAGAGGTAATTTAACTTAAATATGTTAAACTAATGATTTGAAGCATTTCGATATCGATTGCTAAATGTGCTAGTACAAGAAACCTGACTTTATACCTAAACATAGGATAAAGAAGGTTAATTAACTTAAAAAAGTTAAACTAATAATTTAAAGCATTTTGATATCGCTTGCTAAATGAGTATATACAAGAAAGTCGAATTTATACCTAAATATAAGATAACGGAATTCTTCTAAATGCAGTGCAGTTATACCGCTAAGGCTTTGTGTAGACTTCAGTGCGTTAAAGAAGGTTTATTATCTTAAATATGTTAAACTAATGATTTGAAGCATTTCGATATCGATTGCTAAATGCGTATATTGAACAAAATCGACTTTATACCTAAATATAAGATTACGGAATTCTTCCAAATGCACTGCCGTTATGCCGTTAAGGCTTTTGTAGACTTCAGTAAGATAAAGTGGATTAATTAACTCAAATCTGTTAAACTTATGATGTGAAGCATATCGGCATCGATTGCTAAATGTGTATATACACGAAAATCGACTTTATACCTAAATATAAGATTACGGAATTGTCCCAAATATGCTGTCGTTATGCCGCCATGGCTTTTTATCACCTTCAATACGTTAAAGAAGGTTTATTAACTTAAATATGTTAAACTAATGATTTGAAGCATTTCGATATCGATTGCTAAATGAGTATGTACAAGAAAATCGAATTCATACCTAAATATAAGATTACGTAATTCTTCTAAATGCACTGCCGTTATGCCGTTAAAGCTTTTGCAGACTTCAGTAAGAAAAAGGTGGTTAAGTAACTTAAATATTTTAAATTTATGTTTTAAAGCATTTCGATATCGATTGTTTAAATTTTAATACAAGAAAATCGACTTTTCCCTAAATATAACTTAGGAATTCTTCTAAATGCATTGCCGTTATGCCGAATGGCTTCAGTAAGGATTAAAGGGGGGGTTAATTTTAACTTAAATATGTTAAACTAATGATTTGAAGCATTTGGGTATCGTTTTCTAAATTTTTGTCGATTTTATACCTAAATATAAGATTACGGAATTCTTCCAAATTACTGTCGTTATGCCGCCATGGTTTTATAAATTTCAATACGTTAAAAAAGGTTTAAATTTAAATTTAAAATATGTTAAATTAAGGGTTTAAGCATTTCGATATGGATTGCTAAATTGTAAATACAAAAAATCGACTTTATCCCTTAAATATAAGATTACGGAATTCTTCAAAACACTGCCCCGTTATGGTTTTAAATTAAACTTCAGAAAGTTAAAAAAGGTTTTTAATTAAATATGTTAAAAATTATTTGAAGCATTTCGTATCGACCCCCAAATGTTAAATAAAAGAAAAAAAATTTAAACCTAAATATAAAATTACGGAATTTTTCCCACATGATTTCCCGTTATGCCGCCATGGTTTTTTATCCAACCTTAAATTCGTTAAAAAAGGTTTTTTTAAATTTAAATATTTTAAACAAAGGGGTTTGAAGCATTTCGATATCGATTGCTAAATTGTAAATACAAGAAAATCGACTTTATCCCAAAAATAAAAAATTTAAAACCGGAATTCTTCTAATGCACTGCCTTATCCGAAGGTTTTGAACTTCTTTCCAAAAAGTTTATTAACTTAAAATTAAACAAAAAATTTGATATCGAAAACCCCTGGTAATAAAAAAAAATTTAATTTTTACCTTTTTAAAATTTCCCAATTTTTAAATGTTTGCCCACCCGAAAATTGGTTTACCCCTTCAGACGTTAAGAAATTTTAAACAAAAATTGTTTAAACAATGGGGGGTTGAAGAAAAATTGGGGGTTTTCCCAAAGGCTTTTTAAATTATCAAAAAAAATGATTTTAACCTTTTAAGTTTACCGGAACTTCAAATTAAAAACTGGTTTTTGCCAAGGTTTTGGGGGGAAAAAAGGGAAAAATTTTTAATTAAACCCTTAAAAAAAATATGTTAAACTAATGATTTAAAACATTTGATTTTAATTGTTTAAATGCTATTTTAAAAAAATCGACTTTATACCTAAATATAAGATTAGGGAAAATTTTCCCAAATTTTACTGCCGTTTCCTTTAAGGTTTTTGTAAACTTCATTTGTTAAAAAATTTTTAAATTAACTTAAATTTTTAAATTTAATGATTTGAAGCTTTTGGGAATCGATTGCAAAATGTGTTTAAACAAGAAAATCGATTTTATACCTAAAATAAGATTACGGAATTTTCCCAAATTACTGCCGTTATGCCGCCATGGCTTTTATCACCTTCAAAAAGTTAAAGAGGGTTTTAATTAACTTAAATATGTTAAACTAATGATTTGAAGCATTTCGATATCGATTGCTAAAGGGGTAAATACAAAAAATCAAATTTATCCTAAAATAAGATTACGGAATTCTTCTAAATGCATTGCCGTTATACCGAAGGCTTTATTTTAACTTCAGTGGAAAAAGGGGGGGTTTTAATTAACTTAAATATTTTAAAAATAATGATTTAAAACATTTGGGTATATTTCAAATTTATATCAAAAAAGTTTTTATACCTAAAATAAGATTAGGGAATTTTTCCCAAATTTACTGCCGTTATGCCGAAGGTTTTATTCCCCTTCAAAAGAAAAAAGGGGGTTTAAATTTAAACTTAAATATGTTAAACTAATGATTTGAAGCATTTCGATATCGTTTTTTTTAAATATGTAAATACAAGAAAATCGATTTTATCCTTAAATATAAGTTTACGGAATTCCCCAAATCACTCCCGTTATGGGCTTTATTAAACTTCAGTAGTTAAAAAAGGTTTTTAAAAAACTTAAAATTTTAAAAAAATTTATTTGAAGCATTTCGATATCGACCCCCAAATGTGTAAATAAAAGAAAATGATTTTAAAAACCTAAATATAAGATTAGGGAAATTTTTCCCAAATGACTGCCGTTATGCCGCCATTTTTTGTTCAATTTAAATCGTTAAAGAAGGTTTTTTAAATTTTAAATATGTTAAACTAAGGGTTTAAAGCTTTTTGGTATCGATTGTTTAAATGTGTAAATACAAGAAAATCGACTTTATACCTAAAAAATTAAAATTAGGGAAATTTCTTCTAAATGCACTGCCGTTATCCTTTAAAGGCTTTATTTTAACCCCCTGTTTTTTAAAAAAGGTTTATTAATTTAAAATATGTTAAACTAATGATTTAAAAATTTTTCGAAATCGTTTGCTAAATGTGTATATACAAAAAACAACTTTATCCTAAATATAAGTTTAACGGAATTCTTCTACATGCCTGCCGTTATGCCGCCATGGCTTTTTTCCAACTTAAATTGTTAAAAAAGGGTTTTAAATTAACTTAAATATGTTAAACTAATAATTTAAAACATTTGGGTATCGTTCTAAATGGAAAATACAAGAAAATCAAATTTATACCTAAATATAAGTTTAAGGGAATTCTTCTAAAGCACTGCCGTTATGCCGTTAAGGCTTTATGTAGACTTCAGTAAAAAAAAGGGTAAAATTAACTTAAATATGTTAAATTTAATAATTTGAAGCATTTCGATTTCGATTGCTAAATTGTAAATACAAAAAATCGACTTTTACCTAAATATAAGATTACGGAATTCTTCTAAATGCACTGCCGTTATGCCGTTAAGGCTTTTGAGATTTCAGTAAGAAAAAGGGGGTTTAATTAATTTAAAATATGTTAAACTAATGATTTGAAGCATTTCGATATCGATTGCTAAATTTTTAAATAAAAGAAAATCGATTTTATCCCCAAATAAAAGTTTAGGGAATTTTTCCTAAATGCACTCCCATTATCCGTTAAGGTTTTTGTAAACTTCAGTGGTTAAAAAAAATTTAAATTAACTTAAAATGAAAAACAAATGATTTAAAGCATTTCGATATCGATTGCTAAATGTGTATATACAAAAAATCGACTTTATACCTAAAAAAAGATAACAAAATTTCTTCTAAATGCACTGCCGTTATGCCAAGGCTTTTGTAAACTTCAGTTGAAAAAATTTTTTTAAATTAAAATTAAATATTTTAAACTAATTTTTTGAAGCATTTCGAAAATAATTGCTAAATTTTTAAATACAAAAAATTGACTTTATACCTAAAAAAAGTAACGAATTTTTCCCAAATGCACTGCCTTTAATGCCATGGCTTTATGTAACCCATTTGAAAAGAATTTTTTAAAAAATTAAAAAATTTTTAAAACCCAATTATTTGAAGCATTTCGATATCGATTGCAAAAATTGTAAATACAAAAAAACGATTTTATCCCTTTAAATATAAGTTTAACGGAATTTTTTAAATGCACTCCCGTTTCCTTTAAGGCTTTAGTAAATTTAAAGAAGGTTTTTTTAACTTAAATATGTTAAATTAATGATTTAAAACATTTCGATATCGATTCTAAATGTTATATAAAGAAAATCGATTTTATACCTAAATATAAGTTTAACGGAATTCTTCAAAATTTCACTGCCGTTTCCGAAGGGTTTTATGAAACTTCAGTTCTTAAAAAAAGGTTTATTAACTTAAATATTTTAAACAAATGATTTGAAGCATTTCGATATCGATTGTTTAAATGTGTTATACAAAAAAATTGACTTTATCCTAAAAAAAATTTAAGGGAATTTTTCCCAAATGCATTGCCTTTAAATCCGAATGGTTTTAGTAAATTTTTTTAAAAAAGGGTTTTTAATTTAAAATATGTTAAACTAATGATTTGAAGCATTTGGGTATCGATTTCTAAATTTTCAAAAAATTTTATACCTAAATATAAGATTCGGAATTCTTCCAAATTACTGTCGTTATGCCGCCATGGCTTTATTTCACCTTAAATACGTTAAAGATGGTTAATTAATTTAAAATATGTTAAATTAATGATTTGAAGCATTTCGATATGGATTGCTAAATATGTAAATACAAGAAAATCGACTTTATCCCTAAAATAAGATTACGGAATTCTTCAAATCACTGCCGTTATGGGGCTTTTTTAAACTTCTTTTCGTTAAAAAAGGTTTTTAATTTTAAATATGTTAAAAAATTTATTTGAAGCATTTCGATATCGATTCCAAATGTGAAAATTAAAAGAAAATGATTTTAAAAACCTAAATATAAAATTAGGAATTTTTCCCAAATTTTTTTTCCCGTTATGCCGCCATGGTTTTATCCAATTTAAAATTCTTTAAAAAAAGGTTTTATTTTAAATATTTTAAACTAAGGGTTTGAAGCATTTCGATATCGATTGCTAAATTGTAAATACAAAAAATCGATTTTATCCCAAAAATAAAAAATTTAAAACCGGAAATTTCTTCTAAATGCACTGCCGTTATCCGTTTTAACTTTAATTTTTAGCCTAAATTAAAAGTTAAAAAAAATGTTTTTTAAACCCCTTAAAAAAGGTTTAATTTTTGGGGATTTTTAAAATTTCCAAATTTTTTTTGGAATTTTAAATTTGTTTATAATTACAAAAAAAAAAAATTTATACCAAAAAATTGGGGGATTAGGAAAAAAATTTTTTCCTAATTTTTAAACTCCGTTTTTTTTCCCCCCGCCATGGCCCCTTTAAAAGGTTAAACTTCATTCCCGGTTTAAAAAAAGGTTAATTAAACCCTTAAAAAAAATATTTTAAAAATAATGATTTGAAGCATTTCGATATCGATTGCTAAATGGTATTTTAAAAAAATCGACTTTATACCTAAATATAAGATTAGGGAATTTTTCCCAAATGCACTGCCGTTATGCCGTTAAGGCTTTTGTAGACTTGGGGAAGAAAAAAGGGGGTTAATTTAAATTTTAAAATTTGGGTTAAATTTAATGATTAAGCTTTTGGAATCGATTGCTAAATGTGTTTATACAAAAAATCGATTTTATACCTAAATATAAAATTAGGGAAATTTTCCCTTTTTCATGCCCCGGCCGCACCTTCATTTCTTAAAAAAGGTTTATTAATTTAAAATATGTTAAACTAATAAATTGAAGCATCCGATATCGATTGCTAAATGGGTTATACAAAATTTTTAAATTTATACCTAAACAAAAGGTTTAACGGAATTTTTCCCAAATGCACTGCCTTTAAATCCGCCATGGCTTTATTTTAACTTCATTTCGTTAAAAAAGGTTTTTAACTTAAATATTTTAAAAATAATGATTTAAAACATTTCGATATATTTAAAATTTATATCAAAAAAGATTATACCTAAATATAAGATTAGGGAATTTTTCCCAAATTTACTGCCGTTATGCCGAAGGTTTTATTCCCCTTCAAAGTTAAATTGGGTTAATTAACTTAAATATGTTAAACTAATGATTTGAAGCATTTCGATATCGATTGCTAAATTGTAAATACAAGAAAATCGATTTTATACCTTAATATAAGTTTACGGAATTTTTAAAATAAATGGGCAAATTTTTGGTTTTTATTATAAATAACTTGAAAATGTAAAACTAATGATTTGAAGCATTTCGATATCAAATTGCTAAATGTGTATATACAAGAAAATCGACTTTACATATACCTAAATATAAGATTACGGAATTCTTCCAAATGTACTGTCGTTATGCCGCCAGGGTTTGTATCAACTACAATACGTAAAGAAGGTTAATTATTTTAAATATGTTAAACTAATGGTTTAAAGCATTTCGATATCGACTGTTTAAATGTGTAAATACAAAAAATCGACTTTATACCTAATATAAAATTATAACATTACGGATTTCTTCTAAATGCACTGCCGTTATACCGTTAAGGCTTTATGTAGACCTCATTAAGCTAAAAAATGTTTATTAACTTAATATGTTAAACTAATGATTTGAAGCATTTCGATATCGATAGCTAAATGTGTATATACAAGAAAATCGACTTTATCCTGAATAAAAGGGTTACGGAATTCTTCTACATGCACTCCGTTATGCCGAAAGGGTTTTATCAACTTCAATATGTTAAAAAAGGGTTTAAATAACTTAAATATGTTAAACTAATGATTTGAAACATTTCGATATCGCTTCTAAATGTGTAATACAAAAAAATTTGAATTTATACCTAAATATAAGATAACGGAATTCTTCTAAACGCACTGCCGTTATGCCGTTAAGGCTTTATGTAGACTTCAGTAAGATACGGGGGAATAATTAACTTAAATATGTTAAACTTATGATTTGAAGCATTTCGATATCGATTCTAAATATGTAAATACAAGAAAATCGACTTTGTACCTAAATATAAGATTACGGAATTCTTTTAAATGCACTCCCGTTATCCGTTAAGGCTTTTGAGACTTCAGAAAAAAAAAAGGGGGGGTTTTAAAATTAACTTAAAATTTTAAAACTAATGATTTGAAGCATTTCGATATCGTTTGCTAAATATGTAAATACAAGAAAATCGATTTTATCCCTTTAAATAAAAGGGTTTAAAATTTTTCCAAAAAGCACTCCCGTTATCCGTTAAGGCTTTTGTAAACTTCATTTGGAAAAAAATTTTAATTAACTTAAAATTTTAAAACTAATGATTTAAAGCATTTCGATATCGATTGCTAAATGTGTATTACAAAAAAATCGACTTTTACCTAAATAAAAGATAACTGAATTCTTCTACATGCACTGCCGTTATGCCGTTAAGGCTTTTGTAGACTTCAGTATGAAAAAGAGGGTTAATTAACTTAAATATTTTAAACTAATATTTTGAAGCATTTCGATATCGATTGCTATATATGTAAATACAAGAAACTTGACTTTATACCTAAACAGGGGGTAACAGAATTCTTCCAAATGCACTGCCGTTAATCCGCCATGGCTTTATGTCAACTTCAGTTGGGTTAAAGAAGGTTTGTTAACTTAAATATTTTAAAAACTAATGATTTGAAGCATTTCGATATCGATTGCTAAAATGTAAATACAAGAGAATCGACTTTATACCTTAATATAAGATTACGGAATTCTTCTAAATGCACTGCAGTTATACCGTTAAGGCTTTATGTAGACTTCAGTGCGTTAAAGAAGGTTTATTAACTTTAATATGTTAAACTAATGATTTGAAACATTTCGATATCGATTACTAAATGTGTATATATAAGAAAATCGACTTTATACCTAAATATAAGATAACAGAATTCTTCTACATGCACTGCCGTTATGCCGCCATGCTTTTATGCCAACTTCAGTTCTTCGAAGAAAGTTTATTAACTTAAATATGTTAAACTAATGAGTTGAAGCATCTCGATATCGATTGCTAAATGTGTATATACAACAAAATAGAATTTATACCTAAACATAAGATTACGGAATTCTTCTACATGCACTGCCGTTATACCGCCATGGCTTTATGTTAAATTCAGTGCGTTAAAGAAGGCTTATTAACTTCTTCTTCTTCTTTACTGGCGTAGACACCGCTTACGCGATTATAGCCGAGTCAACAACAGCGGGCCAGTCGTTTCTTCTCTTCGCTACGTGGCGCCAATTGGATATTCCAAGCGAGGCCAGGTCCTTCTCCACTTGGTCCTTCCAACGGAGTGGAGGTCTTCCTCTTCCTCTGCTTCCCGCGGCGGGTACTGCGTCGAATACTTTCAGAGCTGGAGTGTTTTCATCCATCCGGACAACATGACCTAGCCAGCGTAGCCGCTGTCTTTTAATGCGCTGAACTATGTCAATGTCGTCGTATATCTCGTACAGCTCATCGTTCCATCGAATGCGATATTCGCCGTGGCCAACGCGCAAAGGACCATAAATCTTTCGCAGAACCTTTCTCTCGAAAACTCGCAACGTCGACTCATCCGTTGTTGACATCGTCCAAGCCTCTGCACCATATAGCAGGACGGGAATTATGAGTGACTTATAGAGTTTGGTTTTTGTTTGTCGAGAGAGGACTTTGCTTCTCAATTGCCTACTTAGTCCGAAGTAGCACCTGTTGGCAAGAGTTATCCTGCGTTGGATTTCTAGGCTGATGTTGTTGGTGTTGTTTACGCTGGTTCCAAGATAGACGAAATTATCTACAACTTCAAAGTTATGACTGTCAACAGTGACGTGAGTGCCAAGTCGCGAGTGCGACGACTGTTTGTTTGATGACAGGAGATATTTCGTCTTGTCCTCGTTCACTGCCAGACCCATTTCTTTTGCTTCCTTGTCCAGTCTGGAGAAAGCAGAACTAACGGCGCGGGTGTTGAGGCCGATGATATCAATATCATCGGCATACGCCAGCAGTTGTACACTCTTATAGAAGATGGTACCTTCTCTGTTGAGTTCTGCAGCTCGAACTATTTTCTCCAGAAGCAGGTTGAAAAAGTCGCACGATAGGGAATCGCCTTGTCTGAAACCTCGTTTGGTATCGAACGGCTCGGAGAGGTCCTTCCCGATTCTGACGGAGCTTTTTGTGTCGCTCAACGTCAGCTTACACAGCCCTATTAGTTTTGCGGGGATACCAAATTCAGACATCGCGGCATAAAGGCAGCTCCTTTTCGTGCTGTCGAAAGCAGCTTTGAAATCGACGAAGAGGTGGTGTGTGTCGATTCTCCTTTCACGGGTCTTTTCCAAGATTTGGCGCATCGTGAACATCTGGTCGGTTGTTGATTTACCAGGTCTAAAGCCACACTGATAAGGTCCAATCAGTTTGTTGACGGTGGGCTTTAATCTTTCACACAATACTAACTTAAATATGTTAAAATAATGATTTGAAACATTTCGATATATATATCGACTTTATATCTAAATATAAGATTATACCTAAATATAAGATTACGTAATTCTTCTAAATGCACTGCCGTTATGCCGCTAAGGCTTGATGTAGCCTTCAGGAAGATAAATAGGGTTAATTAACTTAAATATGTTAAACTAATGATTTGAAGCATTTCGATATGGATTGCTCGATGTGTTTATACAAGAAATAGATTTTATACCTAAATATAAAATTACGGAATTCTTCTACATGCACTGCCGTTACGCCGCCATGGCTTCATGTCACCTTCGGTAGGTTAAAGAAGGTAATTTAACTTAAATATGTTAAACTAATGATTTGAAGCATTTCGATATCGATTGCTAAATGTGCTAGTACAAGAAACTTGAATTATGCCTAAACATAGGATAACGGAATTCTTCCAAATGCACTGCCGTTAATCCGCCATGGCTTTATGTCAACTTCAGTTCTTTAAGGAAGG